>KZ507126.1:28828-62853 GCA_002844005.1 Limosa lapponica baueri | reverse complement strand
AGTTAAACATAAACCTATCAGTCTTAGTAGAGGTTACTGTTGTCAAGAAATCAAGATGTCTGACTTAACAACTATTGAAAAATCAACTTAGTTTAAAGAAATAAAAAGAATCAAACAATATTGAAATCAGTTATTTAAATTACTAATCAGGAGGCTGATTTTTAAGTCATTTGTATTTAATCCACTTTGAAAAATTACAAAAGACTATCAGCTCTAAAACCAAATTGCTTAGTAAAATCTGTGCTTACCAACAAGGAATGTTTCAATTGTACAATGCTTGAAGGCAACATTATATTGCAAAACAGTAGAGATTACCAATGTGTAAAATAAGTGCTTGTCAGAACATGTAACTGATCCACTGTTATGGAGGCATTTTACCTCCATTAGCTCACAGAAAGGAGTATAATGTGTCAATAGGAAAGAAAACTTCCCTACAGACACTAAATTGTACCTCTTTAACAGTTTGGTTTGTTAGTATGTGTTCTTTCTAACACAAGGGAACAGAGCCGCAAGGGTTTGAGGTTTTCTTCTGCTAAGCAGGCTGTTTGGAAGCAGATATTTAATTTTCTTACCTGCAGCTGCCATGTGTTCACTTGTTCTAATTGGCTGAAAGCCCACGAAAGGTATCTGCATCGATAATATCAATCCCACAATGTAGAAAGTGCTATATGCTAGAAAAAAAAAAAAAAAGAGTGAGGAGAGGGGAAGAAAAGAAAGGTGGGAAGAAGGTGAATACACACATGTCAAAAAGCATTGGTTCCAATGTAGAGTCCATCCTCCCCCCAACTTCACTGGCACTGAAACAGAACCCTTCATTCTAAATATTTCAGCCACCCTAATTATTTTTTTCTCCTTTGAGTAGAATAAATTGCATCGAATGTTAAAGGAAGTAGCAAAGTATTGTTGTTCCTAATTGCACTGTCTTTTCTCCTCCTAGGGAAATAAACCATCTACCTAAGATGCTAGTTAGAAATAGTTTTCTCTTCCCATCTTGTTTTTGTGAGTCATGGGTGGGAGAAATAGCTCTCAGACAACAAATGACAAAAGAAGATTTCTATATGAGGAGAAATTGAAGAGACCAGCCCTCAAAGAAAAAGAACATTTAAGAGTCCACTGCCTATTTAGAAAATGCAAACAGGTATGCTTGTTTTTTTGTTTTTGTTTTTTTTTTTTAAAAACACAAGAGCAGAGGCATGCCAAGAAACTGAAAAGCAATAGAATTAAAAATGAATTCTAAGCATATGCATTAATGGATCTATATCAACAATGGGGACTCATAGCCCCTCAGAAAGTAGAGGCCAAGAAAATAATTTATATTAATATTAGTATTAATAATATGAATGATTAGTATGTATGTATTAAGATTCATGTACTTTTTTCTGGACAGGGTTTTGGTCCTCAGTATTCCAGAGTCAAGGAGAGAAGGGAGAGGAAGAGAGAAATACCAACTCTAAGTCTGATCACATTTGATGTAACCAGCCAATTTAAAGTCCAAACAAACTTTTGTTCCTTCAGTGGCAAACAGCAATAATCCACCTCCCAGATTTTTAAACTCCTACAAATCATAAACCACTGTCTCTATTACAGCCTCAATGTTATGAAGAGATCCCTGTGCTCATACAATCCTTTGCTAACCTCCATGAGAACAGGCTTGGGGAGCATGTCATTTACCAGTGGTATTGTTTCCATAGCACCTGTGTGGTCTCACTGGGGGATTATGGTGCCAGGTTATCATAGGCTTTCCAAAAGTCACAGAAGTGACTGCGATGGTACTTCCAACTACCTCCTGTCTTCTCTGGTGTACTCTTTCAAGCATCTGTATTGCGCTACTTTGCCTAGCGACTGATCTATTCCCTCTTATGCCACTGAAATACATTTTTGCTGTAGGATGCTCAATTTTTGAAGAATTCACTGCAACATAAATAATTTATTGTACCATGAAAGTGTTACAACACTGCCATCCTGTGGAAGTTCAGTGATTGGCATAAATCACTACATTTCACGTTTGTTGGACCATTGTAAGTCTAACAGTTGTAGCCTAGGCCTGCAACTGTTATACTTTCTATGCCCTTCTCCCTCCTCCATTCCTTACTTCCCACTTCTTTCAAAAAGCTATCACATATGTCTGCCTAGTATTGGGGGGGGAGGTAATTTACCCAGCAATGCAATTTTTCTAGGAACTTGGCTATATCAAGGTGATATGTCATCACAAGCTTTCCATGTTCCTCTACATTCTATTGTTTGCACAGTCTTTGCAAAAACAAGAAATTGATTTTGATCCCTGCAATCCATTCTAATGGTTATAACTTTGACTAGGTCAACAACAAAAACATTCTGACCTACTGTGGACAAACTCATTTTAAAAACAATCCTGCACAAACAGGAAAAACCTACTGAAAAATTTCTCCAGAGAGTACAATCAAATACTGACCACATTTTCAATTAATGGATTATAATCATCAGAAATCAAACACTAATCATCTGAAGTTTTAGAACACTGAAGCAGCTAATATAAATATATATGCTCACTTACCATTTAAAGTATAAAATCCAATACATAGAACAAGGAGTTATTGAAATTAAGTTTTAAATTCTGGAAGATTCTTGAGTGGTTTTGTTATTAAACATTTTGAGAAGTATACAGAACTTTAAAATTGTACAGGAAAAACCCCAAAACCCAAACCAGATTGAAGTGAAAACTACCAAGTCTCTAAAGTGTGCAAAGCATAACTGAAATCTATATATATTGGTACTTTCCAAATGTAAAACCATTTACTTTTTAAAGATATGATAAACTGCAAGAGAAACTACAAGTACAATAATAGAACATAACATCAACAGTTCCTGTATCTGAATAAAGTTTTTTTACCTATACAAGCACTGCTAATGCTAATAAACTGTGATCATAAGCTCTTCTTAATTATTAAGCCAGTAAGATCTGAATGAAAGATACTGACTACTGTCAAGAAAAAAAAAGCACAGCTTAAGCTTTCAAGTGTAGGAAGCATGATCGCCATTGATGCCAAGTGGGTCAGAAGTTATCTGGCTGATAAATTCATCTGCATGCAAGTGGTAAAATATTTTAAAATTGGCAAAAGGTTCACGTTCTGGGAAATTTTTAGTCATTAAATGATTCTGAATTACACTGCCAGGCATATCAGATCATGTCCCATTAACCTTTCCTTTGGTGTATGAACACACACATGAAAAATACATACCAGGAATCCATCACTATTTTTAAAAACTTGGTGCTGCCAGATACTGTCCTCTACATTTACATTATTACTTTAGACTAAACATTTATCTGTTGCAAAAGCTAGGCTAGTTTTAAATAAAATTAAGCAACTGATCTAGAGATTAAAACCCCCCAAATTCTTGGTAATAGTAAAATGGCTGCAGATTTTACTAGCTACTGTTGGCTGACAATAGTTTACAGATTTTAGCTGCACATTGGTAGTTTTTTTGAGAATTAGGAGACTGCCACAGGCACACTAGCAACTGCGTATCACAAAAACTCCAAAAATATCTTTATTCTCCCTATTTCAATGAACCTTTGTAAACTCTTCTCCCTATCTGAATAGTTTGCAAGTGAAGAACACTTGAATTTCCTCTCAGAAGTGCTTGAACATTCTTACCTGTTTTACAAAAACATCCTGTTAAACAAACCTAGAAATCACATACTAGTGTGAGACGTACAGCCTTCTATGTGTGTAAGGCTTCCCATGAAAGCTTAAATTAAGCCAGCAGTTGCAATGAAACAGCAGAGCAGCAATTACATTTTCATTCTGACAACTCTGCTGAAGTACAGCTGAAGGGCAATAACATCTCAAAACACTGTAGCTATTTGCAAAACAAATGTCTGCCAAAACCTTTAATTCATATGAACCTGCAGTACTGTTTTCCCCAGACTAGTTCAAAGACTAGTTCATTGAAAGTGGAAAAGGCAAGAGAACTTATTCTTTATTGTTTCTGGTTACCACATAGCTTCAGGATTCTATAATTAGTAGATTTAATTTTCTCTTGCCTAACTCATAAAAATTGGAAAATGAAAATATTCAATAAAACAATTTTAAAAGCAAAACAAGATCAATTACTTTCCCCTTAAGTTACAAAGAAGCAGTTAGTGAAGTTAAGTAATACTAACATTAAAAATGGGTTAGGTATTTTTTCCTTTTTTAAAATAATTTCTGTTTCTGAATTACATAAATAGATGAACAAAGAAACAAAGAAGCATGAAACCAGTATTCATAGTTTCTGTAACAAAAATACAAACTGAACTTAATTGAGTAATTATTATAGTACATACAGGTTCAAATATATGTGTAATTTCTGTAGTAGGCACTAAAAAAACCATTAAAATAATTAAAAATACAAAGATAAAGCAGTATTAAAATAGGTAACAAAAATATATTTACAAATATGAAATGTCCTGTGATATTCACTTCAATTTATACAATAGAGAGTTTGAGAACATAGTAAAGATTTCACATAAGAAGTCAAAAATATTCTAGCTAACTTATACATCTTTGAATATTCAAATTGCTTATTATTTATTTCATTCACACACCTACACCATAGCCAACTGATTTAACTGGTAAAGCCTCTCTAAAGACAGTTTACAGAGTATTTAAGTGTCAGGCAAATAAATTAAAAAATTAGTCTCCTAAGATCACTATTCACATATTTCTGAAACTGGAAGGAAGCCTGACCCATTAACCCAATAACATCTTAAGGATTCACGTGGAGTGGACAGACTCCTACACTACTTTTTAGTCTAGGTTATATAAAACATACATGGCTGCTTAAAATTCCTTATGTCTTTTCTCATCCATGTCACAATATACTATGTATGTTTTTATAATTCCTGCTGCACAACTTTTTAAAATAGCAATTTTTTAGCATACTAGGAAAAGGAAAAATATGAAACATTGTTACAGACACATAATATGTATATTAAATATATTAAGAGGATTCTAGAAATATTAAACCATCCAATTGTTATTTTTTTTTTTAGTGAACAAGAAAGAAGAAAATTAACAGCTCCATACATGAAATTTTGGAAGTGTGACTATGTTTTAACCCCTCATTTCCATGTTGTAGAGAATAACTGACAATAATCAGTAGTCAAATTAATAAAATGCAACCTGATATGCAATTACTTAGCTCCCACTTGAAACAAAACATATCCGTATAATTAATTTCAAATCTCATGATTAAGCATTTGAGAATGACTGTTCACTAAACAAAACTTACCAATGTAGACCCTCCTGCTGTATCTCTGCATCAGCAACAGAACAAACACATGCAGTGGAATAAGGTTGATGATGAAAACATAACCACCCCATGCAGAGACCTATGAGGAATGGAACAAGAAATTAGATCTGAAAATACCAGCAGAATTCTTAGGATAGCCAATGCTGGACTTATACATTCTGAAAGTCTAACAAGAAAACACAAACTCCACTTAGACAAGCAGCCAGAGCTACCAGTAATACCACCAGAATCTTTCTCAATATTTATTATCAACAAAGAAAAAACCTCAACAAAACCCCCACATATCAAAGTATTAAAGACTTTTGAAATGGGCTGGTGGATTTTCAAGACTATCCTTCCTGTATCTCCTCCTCCCAAGCTAATATGGTCATGCTGGCAAACAAGAATGTGATGCTGAGGGGTCTTCCCCATGGCGAAGGCTGGAGCACAAGGCAGCAGCATGACTCCCCAGGAGACATACAAATTTAACACCATGCTCTGCTGGGCACAGGCAACGGTATCTGTAGCCAGAGAGGAGAAAGGGAGCAAGGTACACCCCTCCAGGAGCAGAACTCCTGGAGCAGGTTGCCATGTAAGGAAAGAAACAAAAGGAAGGGTGTGGATGCACAGGGAAGTGGGGCTGAGCACTGTGGAATTGCATTAAATACAATGGATATTGCGAACCTGTAGTAACAGCAGCACTTGAGAAGCGCTGGTACGTTGTACTTGGAACTGAAACACTACAATGTTATCAATATATCACTGATTGCTGGTTTAGATAAAGATTTAATGAGCTATCATTACAATGCGTTATCTAAATTTCTAACATATTTAGATGGGCTAATGTTGACTAGACAATCTGTATTTTAACACGTCCCCTTGTCAAAATTACAGTCTAGACTTCTCCCATATGTATCATGCCTACTCTAGATCTTCATTTTTAGAATGCGGTAGCTAATGTGGTTTTCACTTTAATTGTACTTTAAGGCTTAGATTCATGCGACTATTTTTAAAGCCCTACAATCCAAAAAGAAACCCAAATGACTATGTTCTATAGAACAGATTCTAAAATAAGGACAAGGCCAAGTAATACTGTTTTTTGATACTAATATTGCAAAACCCAGCGTTTCAAAATTCGGGGTAACCAATTCAGACAATGTGTAACAAGTAGGCTAGAAATCTAGAAGTTTTCTAGAAACTCATTTCAGATTATTAAGATCCTATTGCCAAATTAGTAGCATGAAGCATCATGGTTTACACAGGTAAGTTTATTTAATGGGAGAAAATATGATATGAAGATAGGTAATACAAAATAGAATAAGAACAAATGTGCAATTAGGACATTGTTATAATTAGGGAAAGGTTTGAATGAAGCAGGTAGCAGACAGTTTGTATGGACCAGAGACCTGCATCTCTAATTATCAAAATACTAAATCAAATCAAATCTAGGCACAGAAGATTGTACTGAATTGAAGATACACTTTGGAACTTTCAAACAGAACTGAGACATCCTCATAGACTGGCATAAAGAGTGAAAACAAGCTCTTACTCATACAAGGATTGCTTCACTGTAAAGCTTTGTTTTATTTTACCCCCTTGTCATAAAAAGCTATCCGAAGCAGAAGTTGCTGAAGTCAAATAAATGCTAAAAATATAAACACAAGGAAAAACCTCTTCACCTTATGGAATGCAATGCAATCATATGAGTCAAATTACCATTGTGAATTAGGTATATATTTTAAGCAGATTTAATTATCAAGAAAGATTTCTGTCAGCCCATGCAATACCTGTTCTTTCAAGGAGCCGTTCCCCAAACTCCCCATGCAAGGACTGACTCTTACTACCTCAAGATTGTGATCTGATTTCATTTTCAGCTTACACTGAAAACAGAACTAATTCCATCAGAGAAGGGAAAATGAATACTATATAACAAATAGTACAATTATGCTTTGTCCTAAAAATTTATCTAAGCAAAATGTCTAGAAGGGCATCTTAACAAAACTTTCTTCCAAAGGAAAATATAATATATGGAAAGCCACCAGGGATGAAGTAGGTACACTCTGTAAGCAATAAAATTCTATCACCTAATCACTGAGGCTAAGATATGGACAAATCAACCTTTCACTAGCTGACAGCACTTGAAAGGAAAATAAAAGAAGAAAACCCACATTAATTTACATTCAAGGATTGAATGTCATGATGACGACATTGATTCCATATGATCTGTCATCATGTGCACTCTATGTCACATCCCCTCCCTCTGGTACAAATCGGACAGACCAAGACACTAGTCAGCCTAAGATGGGAAGAACTTGTTACCGTGTGATTTTTCAGCAATGAAACTGTAAAAGTATCATGTTTGTAATCTGCATATTTATGAAGAGAACTTTTAGAGGATCTTGTCAATAAATTGGTTCAATATAAAAAAGACATATATAAATATAACAATTCAAAAACTTACTTGCCTGATTTTGTACTGCACATAAGTCTGTACCAAACCTACAGGATCTCTTCACTATAACAGTATATAAACAGCAATGCTGTGTGTATAAAGAAGTGGTTGTTTATTTAATGACTTGCCAAAATGGAGGGGAAATAGGGGAAGAAGTAAATGTACCCTTAACAGGAGATAGCTATCCTCATTGGCAACATATACAGGGCTATTATTTGCTATATTACCAGCAAAAATCGCCCAGAAAACCCAATGAACATTATTAAGCTAGAGGAAATCCAGGCAGCATCCAGATAACCTCTGAATAAACCTTGTACTTTAAATTAAGGCATGCAAAATGGTTCATAAGTACCTTTTTCCTTGCAAGCCTAGTTACCTGACTGTAGAAAAGCAGTATTTAAGACCTCAATCTTAACCGACATCAAGCAGTTAGCCTGGCTGTCCCACCACTGGTTTGTTTCAGGCTAACATTTTTCATATAGCCACAAAAAAAAAAAGTTTATCATAGGAAAAAAGGACCTTTGACAGTTTCATACAGGAAAATTCTTCAAGTCTAAGGTTTCAGAAGCTGGAAAAGGGGGGAAACCAATTCTCTCCATTTTGCTATTAGTTTTATCTCCTCAGTTTTACTACTGTTTTTTCCCCTCTGCTAGCCCTTAGGGACATCTCTGCAACAGCCTCTATTTTCACAGATCAAGAATGAAAAGGGTCTTGATGATCGTTTAATCTAAGACTGAATTAATTCAGCTGTTCTGGTGGTTTTACTTTATGGCACAATTATACCCAAAGAAATAGTTTTCGAAGTTATATACGTGTCTCTCTGTCCATAAATTTTAAATATTATTATTGCATTTTAGTAATAATGACACACAGACACAAGAATATCCACTTTAATTCACAAAAATTCCACTTTAATTCACCTGCATCAAACCAAAGATCCCACTGAATCAGAGAACCTTTTCATAGCATAGGATAATTTTGTAAGTAAAGTTGTTCTACTTAAGAGTTTTTTAAAAAATTGTTTTCACTGTGTTTATTCAAATACTTTACATTTCAAAATATTTATCATGCCTTTTTACTCATATATTTAAAGTTTTATGAGTAATATGAATCAATGATTTTATATTATGGCTCCAACAAAGATTAAAATCTTCTTCTGTTCTTCATCAACATATGGATTATGCAAGCCCTACTCAAATAGTTTAGCTAGTCTATATATATAAAAGGCTTACCATATAAAAGTAGGATAGACAGCAGCAGATTGTCCAAAAGACCGACCCGGTTTTCACAGACTTCACCTTTAAAAATAACCAAGTATTTATGAATGAAAAACAAATAGTGAACAATATTCCAAAATTTAATTGCAAAACAACTGTCAAGAGAACTTCTTTAGCACACATCAAGTTATATTCGTATGCTTTTGAACTGATGCTCATACAACCAAACCACAAGCGCAATTCATTCACATACGAAACCACTTGTACCTGTCTCTCTAGTTAAAGCAGAGGCAGGATGCAACGCAACGCTCTGCTTCGTGAGCTGTGCAGCACCTCTGCACTTCTTTCTCTAAGACATTAGACTAAGTCTAAGACTAAGTGTAGACTATCCATGACTGACTTTGCCTGGCATCACAAATGTATGTGTGACATACACAAAAGAGCTATTCTGTAATTTTAAAAACATCCCTTAAGGTTAATGAGGGCATCCAGAACCTTCTAAAGGTTTAGCAGGATCCATAAACTGGCCCAGGAGTATGATTTTTTCCAAAACTGATGGTGGTGATTGTGGTGTAGTAAAATAGGAATGAAAACATGACATTAAATAAAGCGAGAAAGTTATCTCTAAAATATATTTGATTCACATGTAATTCTACAAGAGTTCATGCAACCATTATTGCACTACGCAGTTTAGTTAAATATGAGTTCCATAAGAACAGGTAACTGCTATCATGCCTCAACTGTTATAAAGTAACAACATAGGTGGATTCTATTATTGTTATCAAACGCAGTACACCTTTACAACTGCAGTTTATTCTAAGTCCAGATTTAAAAAAAGCTGCATTTATGTAACATCAATCACTCAGTCAGGAAAAACTTGAATTCCCTTCTATTACATTATATTTCTACCAACAATATCCTAAGTTTGAACTATTCTAAAGCTAAAAAAAAAACTTCTGGGCATGCATGTGCTTATGAAAAGTAGAACTCTTGACAAAATCCTGGGAAAAGCTGCAACGGAGCTTGTACGTACATGGAGACATTCAAAATGAAAGTACACGCATTCAAGGAACGTGCAAGGGACAGTACCATACAGTCTCTATGGTCAATTAACAATATAGTTATTCTACTTGTGGTATTTCCAAAATGGATGCAGCAGTCCAGAAAAACTCCACCTAGCCTAAACTCCTTTATACAAAACTGCATTATAGATGCAATTCTACATATGGATTAAGGAGTGAAAGACACACTGCGCTATCAAGCAGGCTAATTAAAAGACATCAGACTATTTTTTTTAAGCATGAAAGCAATATTAATATCTTGCTCTGGATAGCTTTGGGTATTTAATTTGGATGCTTAAGTCAAAGCCCGGACCTTCCATACAGTCAAAAGCTTCTCCAGAAGACAATTCAAAGCACTTTATATTCAGTCTACTGCTTTTCACCAGCTAAATAAGGAGGCTAAAGTTTGATGCTCACGTAATACTAATACCTCCAAACTGAAAAATGGGAACAACTATTCTGTTTGCTTTAAATTCAGACTTATCATTATTATTACTACTACTGCAGGGGACACATGCTTCAGTTAAACAGTACTTTTAGATAGCAAATTAAAGAGCATGATTATGAAGTGGTTCAGTTCATGTGACTTCTCAGTACTCGCCTGATCAACAGCCAAGGGAAAGCGGGATGAGAGGGAGGAAAATGAGAATTCAATGGATTCTAAGCAAAATCAGTCATTTGGTTGGAAGGAGGAACCAAAAAAACCTTTCCAAAGCAGAAGACTCAGCAATTACTTACCCATAAATAGTATGTGAACTGCAGTGCAAAAATAGCTATGCCTTCATTGTCAAATGATCCTGCTACTGATCGGGATATGTAACCTGGAACTATGGCAATAAAACAGGCAGCTAAAAGCCCTGCTCCCTGGTTCCACAGTTCTCTGGTGAGCAGGAAAGTAGAAATAGCTGTAAGGCCGCTAAAAACTGGTGCTAGGAACACACATACATCTCTTATATGGACTGTCACATTAAGCATATTTAAAATCCAATGTATAAGGCCTGCTGTCACCATTAGTCCGGGGTATACCTAAAAGGAGGAAAAAAAGCAAAAACCACTAGGTTATTGAAGAAAACAATCATGGTAGGTTTATTTGCATATAATTTGCAATGAAACAGTCATTTCTTAAGCTGATGTAAGCACTGAGCAGGTAAAGCTAATGGAATTATTTTAATACTACTTTAATCATGTTTTGAACAACACTGCTGAATACCAGAGGTTCTTTAAATTTTATCCAAATGCTAACGGTTGCATATAATCCATTTTGTAAATGAATAAGCAGCATAGAGATAATATCCTATCCTACCTGACATTTATCATATAATGAGAAGAATTTGTCATTAAGGTATGGAAGGAGAATCTAAAGTTTGCGAGAGAATTTCAAGCAGCTAACAGCTTTAAGAGAAAAAAAAAAAAAAACAACACACCACCAAAGACCCTAAAACAACAAGAAGAAACCCAAGAACATTCCCCAGCCCTACACATTTTCTTCCAAAACATAACACGCTACTCTTTCACTTAAAGAAAATGTGCTTCAACAAGATTTTTTTATATTTTTTTTAAATCTGAAAAGCTGATGTGCAGTCAGTTTATTATATGTTTACAAGGCATCTGTAGACATCTTTGGATATAAAGGATTAAAATAAAGTCCTATAAAATTGAATTAAGATGTCCTCCAGGAAAGGTAGCATAGACTTACACAAATCTATTGAACCCATCATAGAATACTGGAGAACTTTAAAATATTCTTAATAGGAATTCTACCCTCCCACATTTATCAACATTAGAAAAATCAATATGTACTACAAAAGCTAATATGTACTTCACCTGCCTTAGTTTCTTTTGAAAGCTAAGAAGGACGTTGTACTAAATTAAATTAACAGATGACAGAATGATCCCCTGCATATTTCCTTGAGAGCTGGTTCTCAAGATAAACTACCAAAACATAATATACCATGCGACTTGCAAAATAATGTATGCAATCAACATTTTAATTCTATTTCCTAAAGTTTTTAATTTTGTACAAGACAAATATGGAAGAAATGCATACATAAGTCACATAAAAAGTGGCAAGTATCTCTAAGATACTAAAACAAACAGTGATTGAACTGTTACAAAAAAATTTGTAAATGCATTTAAATTGCATTTACTATAATTAAAAAGTTTTAACACGCTTTCACACATTAAGTAACACGTGGCTATGTTACTCTGTGTTACTAATGCCATTCTACCAATGAATGATACTTGTACTCTGATTTGGTAATATTGTTTTGTACACCTTTCCTGTCAATGCAGCTTGCATTGATACCAGTCTTACCTACTCCCGAGGCTTCATACAGGTGCCCCACTGATTTAATTTCAAAAGGTCTTTTCCTAGTGAAATCCTAACATGTTCCATACACACGTGAAGTCCATTTAATACATATCATTGGATTGAGACTTGTGCCTTTAGAGATTTAGGTAACTGCTTTTCAAAAAGACCTTTTTTTTTCTTTTTTTGTGTCATGTACCAGAATTACAAGAGTCGTAATATCCTTATTTATCACAATTAGAAGTTCATATGTGAGGAAGTAAAACTCAGTTCTGTATTTCTTCTTCACAGTATGCTGCTGGATAAAGACTAAAGCATGTTGACTTACTGTCTCCTGCAGCTAAAAATTAAAACATTTTGCTATTCCCTCTGCAGCAATTTGACAATTAAAAGCATATTTTATTAAGATTCTCCTTTTATCAATGTCAAATTGTATTGAAAGTTAAAAAAAACTTACTGCAAATTCATCTTTAAGTTATTAACGCAATACTCACAGTTCCACCTACTATTCTTCCCAGTGGATACCATGCTCTTTCATCAAACCAATTTAAAAATTCATAAAACCCGTGGGATGCAAGATGATGTGTTGATCTATAGTTAAACCTAGAAAGAAATAGAGGAAAGTGGGGGGGGGGAATAAAAAAAAAAAAAAAAAAAAAAAAAATCAGGAACCTAAGTTTTAGGCATATCTTAAATAATCTGTTTTCTAAGTCCTAGAAAGTAATTGAACTTTAGCATCTCATTTAGTATGTAAGTACAATGGTCGTCTCTAAATCTATAGAGTTTTAGAGTACATTATAAATTCTCAGTTACTAATGACTGTATTTTCTTCATTTCTACAGCCAGTGCATACACACAGATAAAATGTTACAGTTTTGGAGGGGGTTTTTTTGGTAAACATTAAAAAGTTTTCTATCACTCTGACAAACACTCCTGTAATTTTCTGCATTCCTTTTTGAAGCTAGTTTTCAAATATAGTCTATCAACTAAGTATTTACCATATCCAGAATATCACTTAGCAGAATTAAGATCATGGAATAATCAATGCAAGAGTCCCATTCTGAGGCAGGATAGCTACCCACTACATCTGTTGCTGCTCTATTTCATGTAACATTGAGAGGCAATGTAGTGTAATGACATGCAGCAAAGGGAATCAGTCTATTTGTTCACACTATCAAATTAACGTTCTTGGCATATTCCCTTCTTTCAATCAATCAATAAGAATCTACAGAACATAGATTCTATGTAGATGAAGTTTAATCTTTGAAGCTTGTACATTCTCTGCTGCAGAAAATCCCTTGTAGAACAAAAGCCCTTCCATGCATACCTGCAGTTCTACATTGCCCATATAGCATTAAAAAACATTGATGGATTGCCATCAAGGCATTAATCTTCCACTTTTCTGGCACATACTTTTTACAACTTCTCAAACTTCAGATAGCAAAACCCTTCAACTATTACAAAGTCCATTAATTCTTCAAATTAGGTATCAGACTGCTGTGAGAAGAATTGCAGTGCATGTTACCCCAAACTGCAACTCCTTCATGATCATTCAAATGTCAAACTAACAAGGCTATGGGTATTGATGCTGTAAAGTTTTGTAAAGAAAGTTTAGGCTTAGAAAAGCCTGGGTGAACACCACTTCTGAAACAGCCACCACCAACCCAACCCTCCTAATTAGATATTCTAATTGGAATTTAGATAACAACTTGAAATTCATTAGTTAAAGAAGTGTTAAAGATTATATTCATTAGGTAAGTGGTAGTTCAGTTGACTAAATAGAATACCGTAATAGACAACAGGTTAGATGAGCAAACTAGCATGAAAGACTTCCAAAGACAGTTAGTATTTAAAACTAGAAAAGCCTATCTGTATTTTTCATTTCGTCTATTTTATGAAAGTATCCACTTATATCAGTAACATGCATCACTTCTAACACAAATTTTAAAACTGCATCAAATTCTTTTCTATATCTAGGATTTCCAAAATATCACAGGTTTACTTTGAACTAACTCATTTCAGGAGAATAAAGCTAATGTCATTCAAGACTACAACCCATCAAGTTCCTACTTGTTTAATCAGAACAGCAAGTCTAATATCTGAAGTACAACTACACAGAGGTCATGAGCAGATTTCTTCAACTACACACTGAAAGAACAAAAGAATTGAAATTCAAGTCCAGGTGTCAGCAAGCTTGCATGTTTCCACTGACTGAACTATCACAGCATCAGTCAAGTGACATCAAAAATAAATAAATAAAAAAAATAAAAGTGCAGTATTTTCAGGAACACTTTCTTACATGTTAAATAAGCAGTTATACAGGATACGTTAACTGATAAAACTGCGGCCTTTCCAAAGTAATTATTCATGTTTATATAAGAAAATTCACACAAACATCAGTCATTCTGACCTAGAAATCTTTGTATCAAACAGCAATGTGACATTTGTTTCTAATAAGCCTGCAACTATTCCCATTCAAATAGATTTCTAAATATAAATTAATTCTCTAGTTCTGAACTGTCAACTGTAATGTGATTTATGAAATGCTCTACCTGTAAAATTAGCCTCTTATCTTAGTATAGCAAGGTCTATTGTTAATTTGTTTAGTGCCAAGTGCCTGCAGTACGGTAGGAGATAAAGCAGGAGTTCTATGGCGTACAGGACACATACAATCCAGTCAGCTACGGACCGGACTTAAAACACATTGAAAACACAGTCAAGGTTGTTAACCTAGAACTTCAAAAAGGAAACAAAGATATTTACTAACATGGATTAATTTCAAACTTTTAAATCATGACTCAAACTCACAGAGGCTATAACAGTATGAGTAATGTTTACTTTTAGAGCATTAAAAGATTAGTTAAGCAGATGAAATAGGCAAGAAGAATACATATTGACATTCTCCTCGTGTTTCAAACTAGTAAAGCTTCATAACTGACTTCAGAAGGATGGGAACAACTGTCTTGTGCTTTGGCAGCATCCCATTAAGTCCTTAACAAGAATGAATTACCACCCAAAATTGAAATGCAACATAACAGCATTCTACTTTTACCACTTAAGAGGTAAGAATTAAATCTTCCCTCCTAATATACTTTTGGATAGATACAAATCTATTAACCTCTTCGTTCAAAAAGCGATTGGTTCTTTTTCCCCAAATGAAAGCATTCAGAAACAGCTTGGCATGTCTTCACAGCAGAAATTCTTAGCAATAGAATCATAGAATCAAAGAATGGTCTGGGCCGGAAGGGACCTCCAAAGGTCATCTAGTCCGATCTCCCTGCAGTCAGCAGGGACACCCCCTACTAGACCAGGTTGCCCAGGGCCTCGTCGAGCCTCACCTTGAATATCTCCAGGGAAGGGGCCTGAACCACCTCTCCAGGTAACCTGTTCCAGTGTTCCACCACCCTCATATTAAAGAACTTGTTCCTAATAGTAAAGAACTTGTTCCTAACTACTATAGGTACATTAATTTTTCACTGTGAGAAGACCTATGTGAGAAAAAGAAATAGCTTTCTGACCACAGAAACCTAAAAAAAATATTTAGAACTTTAACTACAGCACCTCACTTTGATCTTGAAAAAAAAAAGGTGCTCACTCCACCTCCTAATAGTAACCTCAAACAAAAGTAAGTTAAAATGTAAATAGGAACATATGCATACATAAGGAGAAACTTGGTGAGTGATGCTGCATATCAAAGCCAGCTTCACAAAGCATTGACAAAGTGGCAGCAATGGGCAGCACCACTCAACAGCACGGTCTAGCAATCATATGATGCCAGTACTATGCTCCGATACCGCTTACCCACTTCATAGCACTCCACTCCTTTAGGGACAAGCCTGAACCTTGTAAAACTGTTTCCCTTTTGGCCAGAATGGAGAGCACCACTAACAAACAGTGAGTATCCCAAACCATAGTGACACAATCTTCTTACTATCTTGGTACTTTTCAAACTGTGCTTGAAACGCAGCACACTGGTATTGTATTTCTACAGTGTTACTGTTATGGTATCTACAACTATCTATAGGTTTCATAGGGGTGTAAAACAGCCCTGGGAAACATCAGAAGAAGTGTCATATTTTCCTGTGCCTGTATCCTGGAGATTTAGGGGCTGCAGCTAAGGGAGGAATCAGAACAGAGACAAGAAGAGCCAGTGCCTGGTAGGGGTTGCATTTCAGGCTTGGGTGTCACTGCCTTCCCCAGTTCTTTCATCTCCAGTAGCAGCAAGAATAGTTGATATTAAGGGTTTTTATCCAACCCTCTTTCTGCCTGGCTAGACATTAACCAAGGAGAAAAGAAACCGGAGTATGCTGCTGGTTACAGTGACAAAACAGGACGCAATACTACGTGACAGGGCCAGACTGAAGGAAAGGCTCCCTTTTCTTGCACCCTCAACCCTCACATCCATCTAATCTTGAGGTATAGGAACTTTTCACCCATCTCCCAAGATTCCCTCTCACCCTCCCTCATCCTTTTGAGGCAAGTCAATTTAAGAAAGAACTGAGAAGAATGAACAACAAAATTACGTGAAGCACATGCCTAATTAAGAACTTAGCTTGAAAGACTGAGATGAATATTCAAGTCCGTGTTGTGAAGAAGATAACCACACTTTCTAACATTCAGCAGACAAGAGCTCTTAAGGACCTGACTGACTAACACCAGTAAGTGTTGACTTTTCTTATTTTAGCTGATGTTCTAGGAGGAAGAGCGATGCTCTGCTGTTCTCCTTGCCTCTTTCTGTCAGGTCTGTTGTTTGAACTGTCTCCTCCTCCAAGCTAAGCTTTAAAGGAATCGTCAAACAATCCAAAGTCTTTGTACATTTCGGAATTCAAAGTCTCAACCACCAAATTAGCCTGATATTGTAGCTTGAACCTTTTGGGGGATGGTCACAAAAGTGCTCTATGCATGGTACCATTAATTTTGTGGCACTATTGGAAATACCTGTATTATAGTTGGTTCAGCAGACAACTGAAGATAAGTTAATAAAGATACGGTTCTCACTTTCAAAGCATGCTTCAATTTCAGCATAGAACAGAGCACAAACAGCAAAAGTGAAATAACTGAGCAGAGGCATAATTTTTTTTTAGTAGCAACATTAATTTGGAAAGCTTAACTAGGCAGCTTGGAAAATAAAGCTTGTAAAGTTTTCAGTTATATGTTATGTGCTGTTAATACATAATCTTAACTATCTGTTCATGCTTGGATTTGATTTTTATTTCACCCTATGAACTGCTTTTCTGATGACACACGGTAATGCTGTAAGATGATTAGTTAATGCTATTCAAAGCGATCACTTGGTCTTATCCAGGAGCTGTAGAATTCTCTAGCACTTCACGGATTCACAGCAACAATTCACAGCAACAATTACTGCTATATTTATAAGGAGACATCTTTGGCTTTCACGTTCCTAAGTTTAGTATTTCCTTGACAAAAGTACTATTTAAGATGAACATTCAAATAAAATTCAGCCTACCAAGAACGTAAGAACATATAGGAAAACAGCACATGTACAGCAATGCAGTTACTTCATCCAGACCTTAACAACATTTAGGGCAAATCACACTGATGGCCACGGAATTCATTTGACCCTCCCATTACAACAGAGTGCAAGATCAGAGCATTGATTCTTGGGGGAATGTTGCTGAGTGTCTAAAACCCTATCAATTTCACGCTACTATTGCCCCATCATCTAGACTTTGTATGAGATATTTTATAGCCATCTGAGAATATGTAATCTCCTTACTAGCAGAATCTGTTGAAAATTTTCTAAGCCTGCAATTATAAAGGCTTCTGTGCTCTGAAAGTCTCCAGCTGCAGATGCACAAAATTTTCACATCTGCAAACTCCGAAAAATAACATGATACAAACTAACTGTGAACATTACAAGCTATCTGAGCAATTCTAGGAGTCAGTTTTTAATGCAAATGTAGATTACAGAATCAATTCTGCCATACAGCATCTAATTAGAGATGGCAAGTCTCGATTCTTGAAAAAGACAGTTGCAGATTGACTCCATATCCGACATATTCTTTGCAGCCAAAGGAAGAATTTATTCAGTGCAACACTTTTATGGAAAATCTAATGAGAAAGTTCAGTAACTTCCACTGAAACAAAGAAACATATATACAGTATTCCACATTAAATTTTAAAACACCTGCTTGCCTACATATCGCAGTGCAAGCACAACATCCTGAAAGTCTTATTCTGAAGTCTGTAACTACGACTAAGCAATTACCACAATGAGTTTTGCACATGGTTTTTAAAATGGAAGTACAGTAACCCCATCAATCACATAATGAATTCAGTGCACTATGGCACTATTTCTCACCATGAAAATGCTTACTTGTTTTGAGTTTATAACCTTGGAAAGTATGTATGGGCATTTAAGCCAGTTTCAACTAATCAAGATCAGAATTTTGTACCAGCAATATCTGTAGGCAAAAGTACTTCTGACAGGTAAAGAGCCTTCCCTACTGCCCACAACCCAAAACCTCAACAGTAAGAATGGAGAAACATAAAACGAGCTCTACATGTGTAAGAGCCAGCAAGATGGAGAGTGTTCCTCTATTTACCTGAGCCAAAACTGACATAATTCTGCAAAATGGAAGAGCAAGCAGGCCATTTTATTTCAGAAAAATCTCACGTTCCTTTCGTTTTAACGGAAGCTGATGTCAGCAGAATGGTTTTATTAGGTCTTACATTTAATACAAACATAAAAATACACTGCATGAATTGTCCCCAGTTAGAAAATTTATACATAATCAAGTACTTGGGTGTCCACAATTATTTTTTTTCTAGAATCTCTCTAGCTGCACAGCTACCAGAGTTTTATGTAGAAGATGTTATCACTCTGTACACTCAACCAGAGCTTCTGCACCTCACCGGAACACAAACACAACAAACGTGTCATGAACATATTAAGTCTACTCAGTCTTTCACAAGAGATATGAAACTCGCTCATACAGTTTTTTACTGAAGTTGATTGAAAGAGAAGATTATTTTTTCTTTCTAGTGGACTTAACAGCAGCTTTAGCTGAAGTAGAGTTTAATATTGTTCTAATTCTGTCCTTTTTGGGGGGTTAAGTCTATAATTTTTGATGGTTTAGTCTGTATGGTTTTATCTCAAAATATATGGATATGTGATTACTCTTCGTATTCTAAGATAAGCCTCAGCTAATATCCAGTATTTGGTGAAAGCTTCCAAGAGTGCCCTAAATTTTGAAAGGCCCAACTGATCTTTAGGGCTTTTGTGGCAAGTAGGGCCAATTGAGAAGAGAAATACACATCCTGTAAGTTGACACCCAGAAGTTTAATGTTTGATAACAGAACTGGCAGCAGCACTATCATTCTGAGTTTTCTCAGGTTCAAAATTGGTCACGATCCTACTTTTGACTTCAGATTTCCTAATTCTGAACAAACACCCTCAACTCAGAGAAGTATGGCAAAGACTCCATTGTTATACAAACAATAATTAGGATGCTGAAGTAATAAAACCGCAGGAAGTTCTGCAGTGATGTGCAGTTTCTAACTTCAGAAAAGATGGAAATTCTGAGGCAAAGGACTTCCCTGATTGGGAAGAACAGTAGAAAGCCCAGGCAGAAAAAAAAAGTTGGTTAGTACAATCAGAATGGCAGATATTTTTTCAAGTCCAACATTCAACCATGCTCAATGGAAATCCTGAAGAATACCGGAATGGTTATAGAATAACCATTAAGAAAAACCATTAAGAATATCAGAATGTCCCCAATGTGTTTAAGAAGGATTACAGCATTCCTACTGCCACTACTTGGCATGGTATTTTCACTGCTTGCAATAAGATGTCACGCTTAGCAAGTGCTAAAATCAGGAACTGCATGCTGCCAGTAGCTTAATGATATGAAATTCTACAGGGAGCATACAGTCACTTTAACTTCTTCAGAGAGCCCAGGGCATCTTCAATATTTTTGCTGAAGAGCTGCAAGGTTTTTAAAGCATTCCATGACCACAGCTTATATTTTTCACACAATATACCACATTTAAAGCCACGATATGCTCCCCATCATCACTGTAGTGGGTGTATATCTGCCTACGGTTTCAGACGCTTCCTCTGATGCTTATTAGGCTTTTTTATGACTTTTTCCTGTCTTGCTTTTGAACTATTCCATGTCTCAAGGCAATTATTAAGAAAAGAGTTAATACTAAAAACATATTTTGCCAGTGAAGTCTGCCATTCATAACATTTAACAACATTTCAGACCTAAGAAAAAAGTGATGATGCCATTTTTTCTTGGGACAGTCAAAATTCCCAAGAGGTTTCAATGATAAGATGCAAACAGAATAACTTGAAATTCCTACATGGAAAAATTGAATGGTCAGTTTCTTCTCTACAATTTCACTGCAGATACTACACTAGGACTGGCATCAATACTGATGGCAGTGTTGGTTCCATATCTTTTGGCAGCATCAGCTTCTTGAATCATCACTTCTTTCCTCAAAACAATATTAACTACCACAAACTCAAAAGGCCCTATAGTGTTAATCTGTTTTTTTCTGAGTGCTGTTGGGCTACTCTGTGGCACCTTAGCCTTGCATCTTGCAACTCTGAAGGCTTTGCACCAAATCCAAAAATACATTCAAGAAGGATGCTTCTTTCAGATGAAACAGATTCACGCTGCACTTGTTTTTAACATGATGGAGGCAGCTTAGCTTCAGGACCTTCTAAGTTAAAGGCTGGTACATGAGGTTGGCAGGAAGGAATTCAAAAGCCAATTAGCTGAATACTGTACTTTAAGAAGCACAATATTCTTTCTGTGAGAAATGTGATACTAGAAAGCAATGGGCTGAACACGACTGCTTCACAAGAAGGAACAGAGGATGGTTAGCTCCCAAGCCACTTTTGTCATGGTCTTCTACTACAGAACAAAGCAACCCGTAACACCTAAACAACTATAGCGGACTCTTATGAAACTGATGTCAAACATACTACCTGCTATCCTGTAGCAAGATCTCATATGTACCCAGAAAAGAATACTAATTTTTGTAATAGTCTGAAATACAGAGTAAAATAAAGGGTATTTCTTATTCATTGGGGGTACTTTAATTCTATTTTAAGTATCTGGGCATATGTGGCACAGTCATCATCTCTATTACATAATAAGGTCATCTATATGCTACAATGCAGTGGCGACTATGGAAGTACTAGTTACACCAAAATGCTGTTGAACCAACTTTACAATCATTCTCATGATTGAAATTTAAGGAATCACTCTGGACACAAGGTGGCCTGGCAGACTGTTTCTACCCTGTAAGATACGAAGCATGGTAAAAAGTAAACAGGACTCTTAAAAAGGCTCCAGATCCCCAACATCTCATATAAGCATTTAAGCAATGACAATGTTATTTTTGGCAGAACATTTAAACAGTTATATCACTGTAGAAGAGCTTTAACAAACTATTGTGTTCACCCCTCAATAACCCACAGCCTATTGCTTGAACTTCTGTGTAACATTAGAAAGAGAAGATCCAGCCAAATTGGACATTAGATATCAAACCACTCTGTACAGATTATGTCAACATAATTTTTAGTTAGCTCACAGAAATTTAAAGAAATCTATAGTGATATGGTTGCATGTCAGCAGTCTATGTCAGTTTAGCAAGTTAAAAATAAGGTAGTATTTCATCCAATATTCTTTAAGTATTTGCTTTTTAGTACATCTCTTAATGGACCTGCTATTATTCCTCCTGCAACTAGCTCTGTTACCTGTATCATCTGACTATGCTTTCTTTCAATTGTCCTTTCTGTATGTAGATTATGTTTAGTCTAAGAAGTTGGACCTCTCATAGTGCACTGTTCAGCTCCATCTGTTGCAATATTGACTTACTGACATTTTACTACAATGAATGTTGACAAAAATAAAAATTAATGTTTCAGAGTGGATAATACAAAGCATCACCAGAGCAGAACCAGACAGTCTATTTAACTTGAACAATTTCTGTCCAGTGATTGAAACCAGGTTAAAGACCAAATTTTATCGAACTTAAACATGTATACTCAAATTCTATTTAACCCTTCAATAACTTGACATAAATAGACATAAATATTACATTCATCAGGCACATAGCTCGCAATTTTCTGCTGTGGGTATGTGCATATACATATATATATATCGCTACCTGCAGACCAAACCAAATAATATGCTCAGGGTTTGCAGAAACATAGAGATAGATCCAATTATGCCTTAATCAAATAAAGCTGAACAGGAAAAGGCATGAATATTGCCCAAAGCACAAAAGGGTAGGGGAAGGGGAATTAAAAATTCACAACTCCAGGATGCCTTGCACTGAATTACACCTTCACCTAAATTTGACTGTGGCAGTTACCCTTCAACTGAGCTTTGCTAGTTTTAAGGAGTGCAGAAGCACTCCTAATCTGCTTCTGTGCCCAAATTAGCTTGAATCACAGCTAAGAAGCAAATCACTCTAAAGATTATTTAAACTATTTCACCTGATTTTTCCCTGAAGCAGATTAGGAGTACTCATATGATCTATTAATACAGTCCAACAGAAGGGATGGTGGCCTCCAGATGAGGGCAGAAAGACTTCCAGCTGTTTGCAAAGTGACTGCATGTTCTCACACCGGGTGAAACTGATGTGGAACAGGATGTCACCAATAAAATAAAGACCAGAAAAGTAGATGACAACAGAAAATGGTCTTCATTCTTCCCTACAATACACAGACTGGAGTTTCTAACTCCATTTTGCGTTCTTGATCCACTTTCAATGTCTTATTTATTCTGAAATAAGTATGGCAAGCAGTATTTAAAAATCAGTCATCCACTACATTTATTTTATACCTTTCATATTGTTTCAAATAAGTCTAAACCAAAAAACAAAAATGCATGTTTTCACTGAATTTAATTCAACCTGTTAAAAATTGTACCTATTGGTTACCAATGTTTCTTTAAAGACTATGCACAAGAAACACAAAAGTGTAATAACAAAACATTACTTGCTTTTTCTTAGGTATCCTCACAGAAATACTACAGATTAAGTGTAATGCAGTGACTACAGTGCTCAGCATTTAAGACAGTATTTATAATTAATATTAAATCCCTGCCATGTACAACGTGAAATTAGTTACACATTTGTTTTCTCATTACATGACAGAATTTCTAGTATTGCTTACTCTTACTATATCGTAGTCATCAAACCATTTCACTGTGTTCCTCAGTCACTTCAGTAAAATCCAATTCATGTTTAAAAGTGACCTTAATGGGGCTTTTAAATAAAAAAAAATACAATAAAAAAGTGGAGGTGGGGGAACACTGTTAAGATGAGCTAGGCTTAGTATTACATACATATGCTTTGAAGCTGTGATGCCTTTCTGCCACAAATTCTATTTCGGACATATTCATAGACTACACCCCACCACTGCCTCGTCTATCCTATGTCCAGGAGCATGTCCTCTCCAAAACACATCACCTCCTTGACCAGCTGGCTACATTAGTATACAGTCTGGTAGCTATAGCCTCTCGGTCTTACATTAATGAACAGTAAGAGATGAGTTTAATGTCTAATGCCATTTTTCTAAATAACAAGTACTGACTGGAGGTACCATGCCTTCCCCTCCTCCCTCGTTGCCACATAAAATGGGATAAGGTAAAATGAACATCTGGTTGCCCATGAAAAGGAATGGGGAAAGGAGGACACTAAAGCAAGAGGATCAGTTGCAGTTCAGGCAGGGTTGAAAAGAGGTGTATTGCAGGGGATATGTGAGAGGTGTTGGGAAGGACTGAGCAGAAGTTCTCAAGGGATAGTTCTTAGGTCACATAATCCTAAATCTTGACTCTCCTCACTCTCCAGACATGAATTAAATTGGCCTGTTCCAGGACTTTTCACACTTCAATCCCCATCAGACCATATGCCCTCTCAACTCTCTCTCCACAAATGCGCATTTAAATTAGAAAACTAGAGTTAGCCTTCCTGATTCAGAAAAGGGATTCGGCTCTAGATCCCCAACATCCCATATAACCATTTAAGCAATGACAATCTTATTTCTGGCAGAACTTTTAAATAGTTACAGCACAGTAGAAGAGCTTTAGCAGAAACTATTGATATGTTCACCCCTCAGTAACTCATGGCAAGTTGGTCAGAGGACTGATGGATACTCGAGATTGGATCAGGGTACAATGTGTGCCAATGCAGCAGCTCACTGCCACTGGAAAAGGGGATTTCCCTCTCTCTGCATCCAGTTGCAGATCCTGAAACCTGTGCTTACCAGATTTCTGCGAGTTGCCTTAACTTGTCAACACAGCAGAAAACTATCCTAGGAAAGGTCCAACAGATTATGAGAAATTCGGGAGAACTGCTCCAATTCATTAGATGAAAATAAGGCCAATTTATAGTGGTGAAGGCAAGCTTAGCAGCACCTTGTCATACTGTAGCTATTCAGAGTCAGGCTTTACTCAAAACACTGAACTGCCATCTTATCAGAGACAGCAGCTTCCTGGAGGTTCTCAAAGGAACCTTTGGAATCATCATCCATGTGTTTTCCAATGTGCAAATGATATCCACGGGTACTCCAGCACAGCATATTAAATACTGAGATAGAAGACAACACTTCTTAACTCCTCAGGTAAAAGTACCATTCAACTAACATTTAAAGCTGTTCTGTGGCTTTTTCTCCTAGAAGATAGCCCTGAAAGAAGGCAGCAGATGACATTGTACAGAACATACTATCACAAAGTGAAACCATGATGTGCATAGGCAGGAATGTTGTGCTGAAACTAGAGTATGATGGAAGCATAAGGAAAAAGGAACCCTGATTTCACTAACTAAAGCAAAAGCTAGAAAATAAAATTCAGTGATGAAACAGTTACAAGCATGACACATTTGACACAAAACATATCATCCAGTCTTCTCCCAAGCAAAAATTTGGCTTTGCTGTGAGAGGGTGGGGGGCGTGCAGGTAAAGTAACAGTGGACTACAAAATTAAAGCACTAAAAATTCCTTGCCTTCTGAACACGTTTAGCCATAGGAGAAAAATTACATTTGTCATTACTAGCTGACCTGAGACATCACAAATTAAGATACTGCTGCAAATGTTTAAGGCAGTCTCTCCAGTGTCAAAACCCATTTTCTCTTTGGCAAATGAAAGATTAAAACTGTTACAGAGTAAAATGAATTGTGAGACATATGCAACAGTTTTTCAAGTATTATTTCAGACATTTGACATTAGATAAATCAATCTAGTCACCTGTAAAAGCTAAAATAGTCAAAACAGTAGCATTACACAACTTCTTGGAAAACTCAAACATTGGCTTTTATGACTCTTGTTCTACAGTAAAGCAAGCCAAAGAGACACCCATTTGCTTCCGTTGTTAATATCAGTATAATAATGCCAAAGCTCCAATTTTGTTTTGCTGACTTTCTAAATTAGAAGAATTGAAACTTTAAGGCATTTTATCTATGGCCAGAGAAAGAATTAAAGGCATTTTCAAGGACTTTAATACCCAAATGATAAACTTTAAATATTTCAACCATAAAGATGAAACTGCCTTTTTCAAGATATACATTCCAAACAACACTTAACGAAATTCTACGTTATTAAACTGAACTTCCAAATGCTACTTGGGATAAGTTTAGAATAGAAAGGAAGCACATTCAACATGTGCAACAGACTACAGGGGGGCGGGAGGGGGGAGAAAAGAGCTGGATAAACATAAAGAAAAATATTCAGGACAAGTTGGCTTGTTTTGTTATATTTTCCTTCTGCATCAAGAAAATGCATTGCTGTATTTTCAAATCCTCTGGCTAAAGCACACAAGTATTCTGTTCAACATGACTACCATTTATATTATACCAATTGCAAAAAATGAACACAGATACTGAAAAAATAAAGCAAATACCGCACAAAATGTAGGCTGCCCAGTCACGTGTGCTAGAAACAGTTTAAAATTACATAATCACATGCTATTTTTCCCTTCTGCAAAACCCATTTACCATTCAACAAACAGGATAGGTGGTGTCCATGCATACAGTGAGCCACTCTTCTTAAATAAATGTAAATAATACTGTGTAAAACAGTCTAGAAGATAACAGCAATCCCATCAAGAACACCACCAAAAAACAATAATCAAACTGAAGTCCCAACCTCACTTCCAATGTAGTTGCCCAAGGGGTTTTTTATTTAAATGAGGGAAGTTTTGAAAAGGTGTTTTGCAATTCTGTCTTCATGGATTATCAGCTGAACGGAACTCCAACACGCTCTTTAACTAACAAACTAACATAACCCATATAAATCAATTGCCATAGAAAATTATACGATAAGCACTGTAACACCCGGAAGTAATTATCATTACAGCCCACATACCCCAGCGACTTATATTAAACAGGCCCTTTAAAAAGTAGCATATGATACTGGACTTGGGTCTCCCATAGCAGAGAGACATTTTAAATACCATTTCCTGCTGTAAGAAGCCCTCATGTAAAAACGCTGAGTTATTCCTTGTTTAAAATAGACCATTTCTTTTTCTAAAGCACAGTGATATTGCCTCACTTAACAGCAAGAACTTTTGAAGTATAGGAAGCACTTAATTCTCCATATGCCAAAGGAGCTTTTACCCTGGGAAAGCAGCAGTAAGTTGAGAAATACAGAAGCTGATCTATTTTGTTTGTATCTATGTCCTTAAATTCATTCCTCGGGCTGCTTCAACTTATGTAAGGTGTGATGCAGCATTAGGGTCAATTTCATGGACCTCTCAAGCCCAGACCTACCAGCTACCCACCTTAAAAATACCTCAGCTTGATTCCCAGCAACAGCTCAGATGAAGATGACAAGCTCCGCTCAGCTACAGGGCCAGAAATGAAGTCTACTCGTTGGACATACTACGAAACTTACTGCAGATGTCAAGCAGAGAGAGACTATAACAATACTTGTCCTAAATTCACTTTGTTCTCCAATTAAGTGGTAAGACTGATGGTTAGAATAAGTTTTTGCTATAGGAGTTAATAATAATAAAAAACATCTGCACATGTCCTGCTACAGGGTGCAGGCTCCACAGGCTCTGAAAGCAGCAGTTTAATGGCTCTGTTAAGTAGAAAGAAGCCCTCAGGATAAGCCCTAAATGTCAGTACAAATGTACCTCAAAGGGCTTGCAAGAAATGCGTTTTCAAAAATTAAGGAGGAAACTCTGCAGCACATGCACAGATAGACATTAAATGGGAAATAGCCTGACTGAATCAGAAGAGATGTTTGTGGAACAGCAAAGACACCTTCCTAAACCCAAACTACCTGGCAACCCATTTAAAAACTATTAATACATGATTTTGAATTTTCCTGCTAGCTTTACTGTCCAAAATTTTTATTCTCCTCTTCCCCCACCAGTTCAACATGGGACAGATTTAAAAACATGAGTATTAGGATTACAGGCTGCCAAAACCAGAGGCTGTTAGAGAGAGAATTGTGATACGAAGCAAAAGGTAACCTTTATAAACCACTCTAACCTTATGTAATCAAATCATATTTCTGTTTAAAAAACAGAACATATTAAGCTGCTCAAATAATAGGATATCTGCCAAGAAAAGTCCATTCAAGGATTTTCATCATAGCATTTGCTCTACCTAGTCAAGTGTTTGTGAGTATTTGCTGAAGACCATTAAAAAAAAATAATCATGGCATTAAAAGTTAAACTTGCTGGTTCAGTCCCACTAAGTCTACATAAAACATTCCGATACATTTTCCTTTTCAAGTTTCATTATGCTATCGACAAATCAATAAGAGTCAACACCTTGCACACATTCAGTCCCACCTTCTATGTTTTCCGAAAGAAGACTGTAGGGATAGTCTCTGTACTCAACCATACTCTGCATATATTTTATAAACACTGCCCCTCCTACCCTCTCATGCACAACCTCATTACTGCACCCACATGAAGACTGGTGAGATTTTCACCCCAATTAGAAGTTGTGCGAGTGAGGAAAGAAACACTACCTGCTAAGTAAAGATGGCAGAAAACACTAGTAGAGATGGAGCAGAGGTTTGATTCTTACACGAGTATCATTTTATGAGGCCACATGGTAAACCGCTTTTCAGCTGCGTCAGTCTAACTGATGAGATCTAACCTGAGGTCTCCCTGCTCACAAAGCATAGTCTCTGCTACACCTTCAGCTCTGTCCAGTGTTCTTTTTCCAGATTGTCCTCCTTCCATTAGATTTCTAATATCTATCTATTTCCACAACTTCCTAAGCAGTAGAGAAGTTCAGTACACTCAACTGCACATCTTCCTGTATTAATACTGAAATCCTGCTAAAGTTATTAGTATGAGTAGAGTATAAATAACTTTCACCATTCATATGTAATATGTCTGTATCTTACACAAAATACTTAATCCAATTGTTCATTAATAGTAAGTACACAATCTTTTAAAATATACTCCTGTAAACAGAGTACTTCTCATTTAATAGAATCAAAAACCTTGCGAATGAAGATACTGTACTAAGTTTTTAATATGGTTCTCATGACATCTGCAACAT
Organism: Limosa lapponica baueri; assembly: GCA_002844005.1. NCBI lineage: Eukaryota > Metazoa > Chordata > Aves > Charadriiformes > Scolopacidae > Limosa > Limosa lapponica. The sequence goes on along the minus strand of KZ507126.1, from coordinate 34,052 downwards.
CTCAAAATCAATCCAAAGTGATTATATTGAAACTGGATTGGAATCAAATGCTTTTCCCAAGGTCTGGAAGTTGTCGAAGATTATAAATAAGAGAAAGTGTTTGGGAAAAAAATCCTGAAGCGGGCGGGAAATGTTTCCTAAACAGATCCACATTCATGTACTCACCTTCAACAAGATTATGTGATGGGTTGAAAGCCTCCAGAAAGATAGCAGTTTGGAGATGACAGTGGCTGCCACCCCTCAAGAACAACATATTTACTATGCAATCTGCTGTTTCTTTGTGCAGCAAGAAGAGTCAATAGCAGATAAGCCATGGCCAGAGGAATTATCTGGGTGGGCCACATCTGACCACAGCCTACAGACTGAGCATTGTTAATTGAGATTATCAACACGGTCATCTTCTTTACATGAATTTTTTTCCCCTTGTGAACAACAGTTTAAGGTACTCTCATTCACTGCTACATACCCCATTTTTTTGTCACTCCTGTTGCTCCAGTGTTTTAACATGCTCTGGTTTTGTATGTATACGTCTCCACCCTACCACTCAATCCCAGTTTATTCTCTAAAATCAGTTGCTATTTACATTCCCTTCCAACATTCATATTCTTCCTCAAAAATAAGAAACTAACCTGCAGTATAAAAACTGACAGTGGGCAGGCTCAGGGAACTAAAATGTTACAGTATTTTGACAGTTGAATCAACTCACCATGGCTACTTTCGAGCAAGCACAAAGAAAAAAGCAGGACTGCACAGTGGGTGTCAGAGGAGAGCTCCTACTCCAAAAGGCAACTATCAGATCAGCTAACTACAACACAAATCCACATCCTCACTCTCTCCCAACAAAATCAATACATTTACACAACCTCCAGTGTTTGATCAATTCCATACACCACTTCCAATGTTCACTTGAGTCACACTTTGTATTTTAATGAAGGTTTCATATCATATTTATAGGTATTAATTAAGTTTTCATTAATCAAAAAAGTTCATGACAGCTCAAGAATCCATCTAGCAAACATGATTTGAGCAAAACCTGTCTTTTCAGCTATGCTCAAGATAAAATCTTAACTTCCTTTAACCTCTGAAATGCAAGCAGTGACACTGACCTTATGTTTATTTTCACCAGTTTATTCCCATTCACTGAAGTCCGCTAATGGTAGATGATGGTATCAGCAATAAGAAAGTAGACTGCTATTACATATACAAACCATACTTCCCACTAGCACAATTATGTTACCTCAGTGAGGTATGATAAACAATGGTCACCCTGAGGACAGCTAAAAAGCTGGTGGTTTGAGCGATCAATGATGTCGGTTTGGAAGAGGCAAAGATGTATATGAGATTCTGGAAGTGCTGTTCAGTACCAGGAACTGGCAGGCCAGCAGGAGACATCACTCCTGGCAGTAGTAGGTAGGGAAATGTAACTGACACAGATCGCACTGGTGCTCCCTCCTGCACGCACAAGCTAGTACGGAGAGGGTCTCGTGCTCAGACACACGAGCTTCTGCACGCCAGCTCTTTCACTTCTGAGGTAGCTGGTGTTAATCTGGTGTTTAGCAAGCTGTTAAAATTCTCAGGGAAAGATAAAACTTTGATCTAATGACATGAGATATGATTAATGATTCAGCTATTGTTCTCACATGTATGACTTAATGGTAAGAACAGTGCAAACAGAATGAATGTTACTATTTTGACAGCACTCCCTGAAGACAACTGATGTACCAAAGGTTGGTACTGTTTTAGTTAGCAGCAGTATCAGGATGCAATGGTCTTGCTAGGTATGTCTACCTTATATATACACATATATATATACACACATATAGATCATTATGTATATATATGATATAAGCAGCCAAACAAAATAGCATATGGGCATGCTGGAGCTGTACTTCAGACAAATCAGTGCATAGAAAGTAGTCCCTGTTCAAGTACTCCATAATTTTGGTGGCCTTGGTTCAGCTGCCATGCTGGCATTTAAGGCAACATCTGACAGACAGAATGACCTCGCCTGACAACTGAGTTAAACACGTTGTAGTATTTTAAGGAAAAGCTTTCACTGGGCACTTTTGTGTACATAGCACAGAAATTACGCTCTTGGTCCACCCAGCTGCCAATCCAGCCAACAGATGAACAAAATTCCAGGCATGAAACTCTGTCCATGTTCAAGTTCTTGGCCTGACAATGAAATCCTGAAGTTAAATGCTGGAGGCCTATCAACAGCTCAGCTTAAAGTCAACGCCGACCAACTTCATCTATTGGCTCACCTGACCTAGGAGCTGCCAAAACTTTCACGCATTTTTCAAAGTCTCTGTACCAGCTCAAGTATGGAAGGTAAACAAGACATGAGAAATAAATCAAAATAAAGTGTTAACACTATGTGAAAGAGGTATTCAATGTGGGAAAAAAACCAACAGTTATCCTAGTAATGACGAACACCTTGCAGGTTTCTAAGTGACAGTATGGTGACCTCAAGATATCAGTTTGTTTTTTCCTCACACAGGCATTGTATTATAATGGAGATCAAAAGTGAAAGCTGTCCTTTTCCTACTGCCTTGGCCTATTGTACTACATATGGGTCATTTCTGGAAAAAATGCCAACTGGAGTGAGTCTCAAAGGCTAATTTTATAAAACCTAAGAAAACCTCCCGGTCCCAAATCAAAACCTAAATTTACTGTCAGAAATGCAGCTTGAAAGGGATGTTAGAAAAAAAGCAGTATTTGATTCAACTAATATGCAGAAAACCCAAGGCAAATCTCCCTTTCTTCCAACTCCAGATATCCTATGTTTCTTATGTCCATACCAGAATACTGGATTCCTAGGTAAATGAGAAAGCTTTCTAGACCTCAGAGGCAAAAGTATTTTTCCATTCAAAAGAATAATGGACTTGCCTAATGCTCCTCATTTTATCAAATATACCTCAGCTTCCTCTCTTGATCACAAAATGAATACTAGAAAATAGGTGACACGTTGCACACATTGCAAAATATCCTGTGCAAGCTTGACAGAAAAAGCCAAAGAAATGGAGAAAACTATGGAACTGTTTCACCAGCAAATACTATGGCCGCTGTCCTGAAAAAAAAAGTTAAAAATCCAGTTTACCTGGACAAGCTGCTAAAGAAGTGGTTAAAAAAAAATAAAAATAGAGCACTGCTGCTAATCTCTTTTCATAAGCTCCTTTTCCACATTAGATTCAGACTTGTAAGACCCCAACAACTGTGAAAAACCATTCCTACCTAGTTACTCAACAGCATTTAAGAGCGACATCGTTTTTCACTCTTTTCACCAATATTGCTGCTGAATAGAGAAAACTCTTTGGTTTTTTCCTCAATTTCTACCATTTTAGGTTCTCTTTCCTACTAATTAACTTAAGTGCATTTGCCTCTACCATTTCTGGCATGCAGCAACATGACACTGGCATGATTCTTGACATTTCAACTGCTTCTCACAGACCTGCATTAAAATCAACGAGTTTTGTCAACTTCATCTATTCTCTAATTAGCAAAGGTACAGACAGCAGCATAGGCAGCAATGCCTTCTGTTTATATACTCAGGAAGATGACTTTGCACCAACTTACACATTGCCTGAACCAGAAGTTTATCTTTACAACCATATCATGACTAGGAACTTAACTCCTACCGCACCTTTTTCAATGTCCTTCAAGGCTTAATAATAAAAGTTATGCAACTCAACACTGTAAAACTTCCATTTATCCAATAAGGATGAGCCTTGATTGTCAAAATCGGATAAAGTTGTACAAAAATGTAGGTTGTATGTGTAAGAAAAAAGAATTTTCCTCCATGATAAAAAGGAAAGTCTTTTTGCTTAAATTTAGATTAGAAGAGCCCAAGAACTACTTCATAGGATACAACCCTAGGTTCATAGCCTCATTGCAGATGTGTTTAACTGTGCTCCCCCCGTTGTTAACTTTATTAATTGAACGTTTGCATTCCTTCCATTCATTTGTGTTTGCAGAAGAACACTTAAATTATGGGCAATTACTTGATGTTTTGAAGATATTTTTGAGATATTTGGCTTTCACATCACAAAGCGTGTATTACTTCAGACAGCATTTAAAAACAAAGCAATTCCTTGTTCTCTATCCACTATTCTGAGCCGTGATTTGTGAATGGATTGGGGGGGGGGGGGGGGGGGGGGGGGGGAACGGGGGAGAAAAAACCAACCAGAAAAGAGGAAGTTGTGCTTTTGAAAGTATCAAAGTGGAGCGCATGCTTTGCAAATAAGTACATTTCAGTAACAATTTTAGATTAAGTTTAACACAAAGCATCTACCTTGCATTTCAAAACGAAACATCTCCTTCCTTCATGAGATTAACAATAGGGCTCAAGTCATAAAATTTTAAATTAAAAACACAGCATTAATTATTCTAAGGTCACCTGCCCCTTACCCTACTTAAAGTTATAAAAAACCCACGGATTCCTAGGATGAAGTAGCCACTAATATAAAAATTCATTGTCACGTTTTTGCATTAAAAGAACTGCCCCACAAGTCCCATCATCTTTCACTTTGCCTTGCTGCAAGGAACGAGCGCAGCATTTCTTGATCTTATACATAAAATGGTTTCAGCCCCCTCCAACAGGGGAAAGAACAGACAGCTTCTACAGGAGGGAAAGCAATCTTTAGAAAAAATCAAGATGCGTGGGAAACAGCAAAAGTCCTTGGGCTCAGAAGCGCAGCTTTGAAACACCTGGCAGTAAATCAATGTCACCCATTTCACTGTAATCCCTCCAGTCACTTTTATGAAGATTACTTCCTGCAGTGCATTCCTCGCCCTCCTCCCTCCCCCGGCCGACGGGGGCTCTAGGACAGACCACTCCGAGAAGCCGCACATCTGGAGACCCCACGCCGCGACAGAAGGACCCGGACTGGGGCGTCGGGCACGTGTCGTACAACCCCTTCGCGACGACGGTGATCGCCGGAGCCCCCCGATTCCCGCCTGGCACCCCTACACACACCTCCGGTCAGCGCCGCAACTTTCCCCGTGGCCCCTCGGCGGAGCGTCCTGCCGCAACTCCGCCAGATCCGGGGCAACAGCCACCCCCCACCCCCCCCTCCGCCGCCGCGCTCCCTCCCGCCCCGCGGGGACACCGAAGCGACCCGGCACCACCGCCCGCTCCCGCCGCGTCCCTTCCCGCCAGGCGGCCCCTCACGCCCGTCCCCTGCGCACCGCGACCCCTCGGGCTCCCTGCGACCTGCCACAGCGC
>KZ507126.1:0-26547 GCA_002844005.1 Limosa lapponica baueri | reverse complement strand
ATTTTGAATGGTCTTGCTGACCCTCATTCTGCTCTGAGATGGTAGGAGACTGCCTGCTTTTAGTATGATACTAAGCACAGGCAAAATAAAAAGTATACGGTTGTCTGCATGGTTTACATCAACAACTTATTTTGTGACTTTTATGTAGGGCTGGTTTTTTGAAATTAAATAGCTTGGGATTTGTTGTCTGAGTTCCACGCATTCCCTCTAATACATAAAAATGGCTCTTCAGAGATCCTGAAGATTTGCAGTTCAATTTCACTAATATCGATGGGAACTACACCGGGCTTTAGCTGACTAATATAATTCTAATTAGCCCTTGCTATTGTCTCTGTTTTTATTTTATTTGCCAGAGGAAGAAAGCAGTAGGTTTCATTGTAAGCAAAGTGGAAGCCTTTCTATTAAAGTTGTTTTTTAGTGGAAAGTTCTGTTTAACCATTTGTAGAGAATGTAATTCTTTTTCCTCAATCCTTGGGTTAGTCAACAGCTGTGACTTGGTCACTGGGTTTGAAAGCAGAGTTACTGTGTTGGAAGGTGTGTGTATGATTTAAGATGAGCACTTTGATATACTATTGCTCCTAAAGGACTCCATTTTACATGCCTTTTTTTTTTTTATACTAAGGCTTAGGAAAACTTCCAGAACATTTTGACGTTCAGTTTTGCTGAATCTGGCTCTTAAAAGGCTATGTTGCTATGTTTTTTGTTTAATGGGGTTTTGGTTGTTTGCTTGCTTTTTAATACCATGTTCTTTCTTATTCTTGTTAAAATAGGCCAATCACATGTTCAATATAAACTCAGACATTTGTCCATTTTCTAGTGTTGTCAGTGCAGCTTTTCTAATGAGCTGACCAACTGGCATTTCGAGTGAAGGTTGGTTTTTTGTTTTTTTTTTAATTGGCTCATGAACAAAGAGCAAATGTGACTAGAAATTTGCAACTATCAAATGCTTTATGAAATGCATTGACTGATTTTTGCAGCAGGCTCAGTCCTGGTCTACTTTTCTGAAATGACAATGAAGTATTTCCATTCTCACAGTTGGGATCCTGTGTTTTGGTAAGAGCAGTTCAAGCTGAACAACACAGTAGAGGAGCTGCGTTAAATGTTAGCGTTGTATGTAGAATACCTTTGTCTTTTCTTATCCCCCCTCCCTGCCTGACCATTTTTCTAGAAGATAAAAGAGCCAAAAAGGATTGATGATGCATGTCAACTGGAAAAAGATGTGTATATCAAAACTTCTCTTTATGTAAAATTTAGTATCAATGCTAAATTTCCTTGATTGGGAATCATGTTTATTTAAGAATTATTGCAGATCATGGTATGAGTAAGGTTATATGGTGTTTACTTTAAATTTCAGTGTTATAACTTTTACATCCAACAAGGAGTTTATATCATTTTGACTACAGTGACAGGAGTTAAATCAGACAATTTTTTGAGCATAGACAAGCCCCAACAGAAAGTGATTTATTTGAATGCTGACTAATGGTAAAGTGTTTCTTTGTCATTGGTAACAAATGGTTTTGTTGCCTATTCATTTTCAAACTGTTCAAAAGTCTGTACTGTTGAATACTTCAGAGCTTGGGCAATGAAATTTTGTGGCAGCAAAAGCACAGCTCTAGTAAAAGCTTTTATTAATGTTTCTGTAAATACATTGTTTGAATTTTCGAATTAAATAAGGTTTAGTAGTCTTGCAATAAAATGGATCAAACAACCGCACACATGTGGAAATTCATAGACGCCTATGGTTAGATGGAAGGGTTCAGTGATTTTGATACTATGCTGCCATGACAGCAATGGAGAGTACATTTCTGTAGAGGAGCTGCAAAACGTGTACTGAAAACTGTATTCAACCCATACTAATAGCTTGACGGGGACAGGGTGTTTTTTTTAGTCTCTTCTTTTTTTAAAAAAAAGAATACTGCCCCCATGCCTATCCTCTTGTGTTTTTCCATTTGTTTTAAGGTAATTTGGTTTGATTTGTTCCATTCTGTGTGATGGTGGGGTTTTTTTAACATAAAAACCACAAAAACGTCCATATTAGTGACTGACGAGTTGACTTTGCATGGTGATTATGAACCATTTTGCATATAGAGAATCAGTTTCTGATTCTGAGCATGCAAAATAGTAGCTAAGTGCCTTAAGGAAAAAAGATCATTTCATTTTCAAGCTTCCTTAATAATGGAATTATTCAGGGGATAATGCCAAGTGCAGAATTCATGTTATGGTTGTACAAACCAGAGCATCTTGAAAGTTGTGGAGCTGCATCCAGGAAAATATCAGATGAGAGCTCCTCATTCTTCAGCACAGCTTCCATGTATCACTGATGTTCAGGCTGCTGTTGAAAGAATGGCTGAAGAAATTTGTGATGAAAAAAACTGCACATAGACACATCCAGGTAACAAATTATTAATCAGAAGTGCAAACTCATGGTTGGTGGGAACAATTCATATTTTTCACCAAACTTTATTGGCAACAATTCAGCAGTGTTTATTAACAGTAGGTACCTTAGTTTAGAAAGACATTTGAGGAGCAGCTCAGGCTTGAGGTGAATAAGGAAGTCTCTTAAACAGTCCTTCCAACTTTGTGCTGCTGCAGGTGAACAAGTTAATGTTTGGTGTTCAGATTTTTTTTTGAGGATGGCTTTAGAAATTAACAATACAATACTTCCTGAACTGAAGAGTATGGCAATCTTAAGTATCACAGTTGAGCATGACTTGATGTGGTGGAGGATGCTTGATTTCAGCTATGTGCTCAGATGATCATTGTTTAAAAATGTATGACAGTGTTTAATTGAGAGAAAACATAATTATCCTTGAGAATCTGAGGTCTAATGCATTTAAAAAAATAACTGTCTATTAGTCTCCGTATAGACAAAGTGGGATGAGTTTAAAATAATTTTAAAATCAGTTTAATTAAGCACGTGCAACCCTTTGTGGGTATGTGTAAATCACTTAAGCCAGTTGTAAACTGATACAGGATTGTCTGCAAAGAGCTTTGCACCTGTGCAACTATAACGAGGTTTTTAATTGATTTGAATTAAAATGGCGCAACTGTTGTATTTAGACAAGGCCTTCATCTAGCATTTAATTCAGTAACAGTAGAAACTTGGCTTCCTCCTCACAGTGTTCTACTGGTGATTTCTTCTCTTCCTTTCCAATAATTTAAATATGTGTCAGTGTCTTCTTCTGTTTCCCCTGTCTTAATTATCCTACTTAATCTCCCTTTCCCATGACGTGCACAGTGGCAAAAATCGCTCTGGTTTGCACGCACGGACCTGCCAGGAATCACAATGCTTTTTGTTCTCCCCGGCCAACCCCTGGTATATTCTTCTGCTACCAGTGCCTTTTCTATCAACTTCATCTTCACTTCTTGTGGAGAAATGGGGCTTTTCTCTCTGGTGGGCTGGTACCAGCTCCTGCAAAGTCCCCATCCCTTGTTAGAAAAACTGAGGGAGAAGCACACACTGGGCCTTTATTTATAATAAATAAAAAAATACCATACTCAACATTATACACATGTATATTCTTACCCACATGCATAAGTGCTGTGCAACATTTGAAACCTGGGGACCTCTGAAGCACCTTTCTTGAAGTACCTTTCTTGAAGTGTTATTTTTTGTCATCTCTGGTGTTTGCAAGCACCTTAACCAGAACTTGGTTGTTCTTGGCAAACGCTGCAGCCAGGTGTTTTTGCAAACCTTTCATTTTATTCCTTCTGGTAAGAAGGAATGTGCTGCCTTGGGGATGATCAGCAAAAAATAAAATTTTAAAAAAGGCCATTTTCTTCAGGGACATTACTAAATGGCCCATCAAATAGCTGAAGGGTGATGTTTAGCATGTAAATGCTAAGTCCCCAGAAGTTGTGGATACTGGGTCTTATTAAAATATCATGTTGGAACAGCAAAGCTGCTAAGGGAACTAGCTGGAGGGTAAAGCTAACCTCTGGGGACTGAAGTGAGAGATATATCCATTTTAAATATATGGGTTCTGTTACTGCGTAGTTGCAATTAAGATTAATTTTGTCACTAGACTGAAGTGAGAAGGGAGAGCAGAATACAGGAAGGAGGCATTCTGCTGTTAGCTGTAACAGCAGCTGCATGTTACAGCATCAGAGCAAGACGTGTGGAAACAGAACAGAGGGACAGAGAGGAAAGAAAGTTGTTTTTATGTTGTTGTTTAAAGGTTGTTGAAATGGGTGAAGATTTTTGTTGGTAGGATTTTGGTCACCCGTGAGTTGTATGTTTCTTCACTGCCTCCCTCACCAACACATTCCACAGCTCCTGGTAGCAACTGAATGTAGGGGAAGGGGAAGAGGGTATTGTTTGTGCATTGTCTGTAAACTATTACAATAGTTCATCAAAACTTAGCTCTTCTGATTTTAGTTTGGCTGATAAATTTGAGCAAGTTGTTTAAGTTAGAAAGTTCTACAGTATCAAAGATAACTAATTCAGTTGGAAAAAAATTGAAGATTGTGTAGTATAATATCAGCAAAGAATTCCCCATGCCTGAAAATGTCTCTGTAAGTATTGTGCAGTATTTTTCCATAATTGGGTTTGTAGTCTAAATGTGCATAGCCTTAAGGAAAGAGAAGTTATTTTACAAAGAATTGTTTCTAATGCTTTTCTGTTGCTAGCAATTCAGACAAATTATTGTCCCTTTGCTGTTTTTCTAGACTGCTTGTAGATACTCTTCTAGTCAACTGCTGCATTAATAACTGCATCAGAATTGCAAAAGAATTTAAGTAATTTTTTTGAGGAATGAACTGTGCCAAAATGCACAATGCAATACAAAACAGGAACTTATGGGTGCTTTGGGATAGTATAATTTCAACCCACCCTCACATACAGATCTGAAGTGAGGACTCCATTATTGTTGAGAAGATAATTCAGCAATGACTACTTTATGGTTTTATATGACTTGAATTTTTTGGCTGCTGCTGCAGTGGCATCAAATGATTAGAGGCTTCAAAAATGGAAAAACTGCTGTATTGGAGAAAAGTTACTAAGAGGCTTTTAATTACTTCTGTCCACATGTGAATTGAGACACTATGTCCTGTGATACCTAATCTGTAGGTCTTGAGTTCGTAGCACACTCTCTTTTTGTAGATGACTGTAGCGTTTAAATCCCAGATTTATTGTTATCCAGTTGAATTTCTGGCATGTTTTTTTTATTATTGTTTTTTTTTAATTGTAGATGTATCTGGAACAATGAATCTTAATGTTTAAAATCCTGTCTTGAGGAAATTGATCCCACAATAATTAATCCTTACTGCTAAACTCTCTTTTTATGCATCTCTCCTTTAAATGTTTGTTCCACTTTTATAGGTTTTAGGACACTGAAATCCCTATTGATCCTTTATGCCAGTTACTGATATGTGCTCCCAGACTTAAAAACCCAGTTGGTATTTCAAATTCATTTGCTGAAAGAGAATTTCTAATTGCTAAAGGAAAGCAGCCACATAAATCTGAGGAGGAGGGGGGTGGGGAAGACCCTTTACTTATTTGACTATATAGAAGTGCTGTTGCAAAAACAGGACCAGAGGATAAACTCTCCTGCCAAAGCACCCGAGCCACTGTTCAAGGCAGATGCTTGCAGGACATACTGGGCAGATTATGCGGCTATTACGTGCCCTGCTTTCCTTCCTTGATGTGGCAATCAGCTAGAGTAATATGCCCTAACGTAACAAAGCCTCTCATAACTTCTAAAAGCTTCTTTGGTGTTTTTTGCTGTGAATTCTGTCTTCTAGAACTTGTTCTTGGTTTTTGTCTCTTATGTTCTCTGTACTTCTGTATTTAAAAACACTTTGAGGGGTTGTGTGAAACTGTCTTCAACACTAAGATGGGAAATGCTGGTTTAATAACTACTCCCTGACACGTGCATACAGCCTGCCTGCCTCCTCCCCCTTCTCCCACCTTCTTGATATTGTCCCTCATTTTTGCATGGAGCCAGTGTTGCTTGAGACCACCCAAAGTTGCTGAGACCTGTGTGGTAACTCTGATCTCACTCTTTTCTGAGCTAGAACAGATGCACATTGGTTTTGCGCAAAGGACTATGCTCAGCATTGCTATAGCTTCTTTCTGCCATGGAGATCACATGGTAGGAATAGCCAAACTGTTGACCATCAAAATCATATGGGTGAGAGATGGACAAATCTTCCAGCTGTTCCCTGTACTGATGCCTAAAGTATGGACCAGTATCTACAGTATTCAAGATTCATGCTGAGAGCCTTTTCAGTCCTATAACCTAGAGTGTCAGACATGCCTTGTTAATGGGGGGGCAGACACACCAGGACAACACCAACATCCAAACTGTATGGCAGCTTCAATGCCTGCTCTCGTCCTCTGTCATCTAACAGACACACAATCTCATGAAGAGCTTATCAAGATTAATTTTAGAGATGTGTTTTTCTGAGTGTTGTTACAGTCCTTCAAGAGTAAGGTATAAAGGTAGTGGCTCACACGCTGCAGGGAGTATCTGTCATGGAGCATTTCCTCCCCTTCCTCCTTCTTCTCCTTCTGACCTTGGTATTCCCTCTGTTATTTCTAACTCTTTATGTTCCCTCCCTCCTCCTCTCTCTAGCTGGCATTTTCTTTTATTTCTTAGGAATGTTTTCATAAAGTGACACTAACTTGGGTCAGCTTTGACCCGCAGTGGATCCATTGCAGAGCTGTCTGGAACCATTGGTGCCCAGCATAGGGCAGTCCCATACCTCTTCTCGCTGAGGCTGCCCCTGCAGTCTCCCCACTACCAAAATCTTGCTACATGCACTTAATACAGGTTTCCAAGTCCACACGGGCAAGCTGGATACGGAATGTGACCAAGCTACCTGCATCGTGGTATCTTTTTGCCGTTTACCAGGATTTTTTTTACTTTACTCAAAGGTCTTTTTATTACCCACTGTTCTTGTTTATACAGCATCACACATTTAATATTATGCTTGGAGGCTGTACCTATTTATTTAGTCACACAACTTTTTGTTTTGAGAGTATCTTATTTATTAATATTGAGAATAAATTCAGGAATTCTTAAGATAATGGTTCTCATTTTTAGAGCAAACACCCCCATTGTCTTGACATAAAAGATTCTTAAATTTGTTGAATCGGTTCTACTTATATCTCCTTCATGTGACTTCCACTTGAAGCAAGAGATGCACTCCATGGTTTTTATTGCAGGCAGATGGTAAGATTTGTGTGGAAATCCTAGGCATTTTTTATTGGGCTGTTAATTACTGGCATTTGAATTATTAGGCATGGTAATCTTTTCTTATTTCTGCAACAATTATCCTTCTTCTAGGGAGAAACGTGACTTGTATTAGTCTGTGACTTTCTTGTTTTCTTCGTTAACTCGTGTTAGGTAACAACGAGGAGAAGACAGTGTTTAAAGCAGCATTAGAGTTATTTTGTCAGGCTTGGGGAAAAATGCAGTGTCATTTCACTGTAGTCCCTCCACTGTACTGTGGCCTGTAGCTTAGTGTGCACTGCCCTAACCTGAACTGTCAAGTAGAAGTTTTATGTGTTTTCTTGTAATGTGATAGGAGAAATTTTTTATTAATACAGTCACCACTGGTTCTGACAGACAGAAACTAGGAAAGCTGTGAATATTAAGTACAAAGACTGACCATCTTTTACTTAATTCTCTATTTTAGTTGAGATAGAGATATGCTTCTGAAGATCAGCCAGATCCTCCAGAGTATTATAAGCACTGTCTGTCAGCATAATACAATTATGTTTTGGAGTACTATAGAGACTCGTGAAAATTTGGAAACGCGAGGTCAAGCCCTGAGTGCTTTTAGGTGTGCAATCCTGAATCATATTAATTTATGATGGCAAAGAATTTTCTCTGTCTGTCATATATTAGAACAATCTGAAGAACCACAGATCCCCAGTAGGATTAAAAAATGAAAAATAAATATTTCAGTTCCTCTGTCTCCATATCGTATTATTATCCTTTTATTCATAGAGGCAACACCACGTCACCTAATTTCTTGATAAGGAAGCAAAAGCATTCAGCTTCCTAAGCACTAGTGCAGGGTGGGTCTGTAAGAAATGTGTATGGTAAGCTTTCTTTTCCTCCAAGATGAGAGATATAATCATAACTTATTCCACCCATCCTTGCTTGAGAAATGAATACCTCTCAGTGCAGGTTTTTAATTTGGAAATTAGACATTCTTGTGCTTTATCTTAAGTTCATTTTGGAAACAGTACTCTCATCATTCCTAACCATCCCTTTTTATTAACTGTTGGGAAGCCACTCTTTTGTATATTGGGAGATTAACTGTAATTAGATTCCATCTCACTGAAGCACTGCTATGTAAACCACTTCACCTCTTGTTTAATTGAGAAACTGAATGTGGAGAGGCTTTATGTTAACAAGGAAAGAATGAATATTTAAATTGGCCAGAACGGTATTATGGCTCTTCTGAGCCTCTTAGTACATAGTTATTGGCATTGCCTCCTTTCCTATGCTTATGTAGTCCTTATTTTCAGATGTCCGCCAGGCTTGAGAAATACTCTGGAGTTATAAATAATACACCGCTAGCAGAGTTGAGATGTTAAGTGTTCAAAACAAGCTCATCAGTATATATACATTGTGAGCAAACAAACGCTGTGTGTTTCTACCCATGTGTCTAGTCAACTCTATAAATTTTTGGAAAAATATTGTCTTATGCCTAACTTGCATGTGACAGAGATTTTTTTTTTTCCACTGGCGGAATAGAGTCAGAGGAGCCAGTTCTTTTGGTAACAACACTGTTTAAAGATTTCAAAATGTGGTCAGTGGATCCCTATCATAGCTACCTATAAGGAGTTTTCAAAAGGAAGCCCAATACCAATGACCTTAGATTGACTGTGGAGAAATAGATCTTCATTGGAAAACTTTTTGGCATATAAAAATTGAAAAGGACTGAAAATAGCTATTCTGTTGCAATGTTTATGCTCTTGGTCTAGTGCAGTGTCTCCTACTGTGAGCAACAAGCTGCCTTAGTCCTGTCTCCTGACGACGAGAGTTTACACATAGAGTAAAAGAACTGTAAGGATGCGATAGTGTGTTTTACTTTTCAGACTCTATTTTGAATGTCTGTCCCTAAAACTAATAAAATCTAGGTTTCTTAGTGCTCTGAAGAAGAGTACTGCAGATTGACAGATGTTTTGGGTTGACAGGAGGTGATCTTCCATCCTTAACCATTAATAATACTAAATTTCCTGCACTTCAGCTGTGTTGCAAGGGTGCTGACTGTGATACCTGAAGCAGCAAAGAAGAAAACTACGATGATAGTTGTGAAAGACCTTACTTCAGTTGTAGAGAAATGTAAGAAGTACTTTAAATCTGAAACTTTTATCCTGTGACCATGGTGGAGAGAAAAGAAAAATGCCAGTGCCTTAAGGAGCACATATGAAATCCTAATCAGCAGGAGCATTCCTGGTGCTTAGCTACCTGGTCAATCTAAGCAACTTGCCTACAGTAATAGGGTTAAGCATTTCTTGCTGTGAGTTTTCAGATTCTTTTGAAGATAGATTATGACTAGGCTGAATCCATGACAGAAGAATGGGGGCTATGAGAGGAGAAAAATCTGTAGATTTTCCTGTGAAGGTTTCCATCGAGGTGAGGTGAAGTGCTGCTAGAGCGCACTTATGGTGGTGTATGTGTCAGACTTGTGTCTTTTATGTCCTGTCCTCCTAGATGCAGCAAGATGCTGCTGACTATTTATCAGGATCAGAGTGAACTTCTTGCAGAAGCACTTTGGTTTAGGTATTGGATCAAGAAGGCACCTTTCTTGTCAGTTCTCTAGATGTATTGTTTTAAATCTCATTTTTTCTAGGAAAAAATTAAAAAAAAATTGCTGTGCTCCCTCTGGAGATTTGGTTGGACATTTGTTTGGTTATATGTCTGGATATAACAAAAGAGTCAGATTTGAGAATTCTCTCTAGCAACGGATGAGGTGAGGACATCTCTGCAGATGCTGGATGATGGGAGAAAACTTGCTTGCAAGTTGGGAATATTTTTAAAGATACATTTTTATAAAATCTGTGTTGGCATGTTTTACTTGAAGACTGTAATTTTAAAATTGTTGAAATGTCTAAGCCTTAAGTTGAGCACTTAAGCTAGTATTTCTCTGTAAGCATGTGAATAGCCCCATTAAAGTGCGTAGAGCTGAAGTGTTTTGCTGAATCGAGTCCCTAGAGAATTTAATGCATGCAAAGAAAAATATATCTAAATCTATGAGCATTGTTCCGAGGTTTGGTGAAAATATTTTTGCTTTCTATATGTACTTCTTAGTATACATATCCCTTGAATGCAGTTTTAATATAATTCTGCTGTTCAGCAACCCAGATGCAAGCAGCATGCCATAAATATCTTTTCCTTCCCTTCCTCCCTCCCCCAAAATTGCATTTGGTAAGTGTGTCATGCTATACATCGATGCTACTATTTTATTAGGCATTTATAAAATGCTGGACAGTAATAAGATACTTTTGAACAGCCTAAGGGCTGGATTTGTGCACTGTTCCATGCTGTTACATAAGCACAGAGAAAGTGCAAGACATCACCTGCCCTCCTACTCCCATCCAGTATAATACTAGTCATTGTGCTCGAGAAACTCTATTATCACTCTGCAAACAGGATTAAGCTGCTCTTGTCAGTAAGAACTATTCATAATTTGTTTTGGAAGAATCAGCCCACAGAAGTGGATCTCAGATTTTTTATTTTTTGGTCCTGGGGGTGTATATGCTCTCCAGAAGGTGCATAGGATGTATCCTGAGGGAGGTGAGAATGTGAAGAACCCAAAGTTAATCAAGATTCACCCAACAGTTAATCAAGATTCACCCAACAGTGTGCATAGCCAGCACACAGCCCAGTTACGATTCTTTCTGTGCTATGGGAAACTCTGTATGGTTCCAGTATACGACCCTTCTGTTCCCTGGTGAGAGGAGAAAGCAATAGCTTGGGCTGTTTATCACTATGGGGTCAGCTACTGCTCTCCGCTGTAATAGGCAAGTAGCTGGGGTCTTGAAGAGCATTATCTGCTAATGTTTCCAAGGAACGATTTGCAATTGGGCTCCAAGGAGTGTCTCCGACACTCCCTGTTGGGGCAGGGATCAATAACTGAGGCTCCCTCTTCGTTCTCTTTTCTTTTGGGTTGTAGGCGGCCTGCATTGCATGGCAGAACAGCTTTCTCATAACTACCTATAAGTAGAGCTCAAGGTGACAGTGTTAATTTTAGGCATTTTGGTAAATATCCCCCAAGTTAGGCTGGGAAGACTGCAGGGCACTGTGGTGTATCAGGAATTCTCACTGATGTGATCAATCATTTATTGCTCTAACTTGACTAGTAGAATTACAGCTCAGATTGGGTTTAAGTACTCTTGTTGCATACACTTTGTTTACCTGTATGACTTCAGTGTTTCACTGTGCTCTGGTCATACAGCAAGTTCAATCATGATCAAATGTAAACATGTCAGAAAATGTAGTATTTTAGAAGAATAAGTATGATACAGTACTTGTGAAGAGGTACTTAAATCTAAATTACTGATTTTATTTTGTTGCAATTTTAGAACCATTAGTGGACTTGTCAGACTTCTTGACCTTATTATCTCCCAGAATAATGGACAGAGTTTTTGTAACATGATGTTTTTCATTTTATTGGTTAAAAAAAAAGTCATCGGTCATCTTTATGTACTGTATGAATCACAGAATCTAGGTAGGAAAGACCTATTAGGTTACATAGTCCATCACCTTGCCACTGCAAAATGTTTCTCTAACATAAACTTTTCCAGTGCTTTGTGCCTTTTATTTTTAAATATCTCTGCAAATAACAGGATTTTGACTGCTTCCCTAGGGAAGTTATTGAACAACTTATTCAAAAATATTTTGTTATATTTTACTTAGCATGCGTATATAGATAGGTAGATGAATATAGATATATTTTAAAGCACAGCAATTTGTTATCTGATCTTTTCTGGGCTAGGTAGAGAGGAAAAAAAAATAAAGTATTTTCCAGTCCAATGCTATATATACTCAAATGCCTTAACAAATGTTGCAGTTTTGCAATTATGTTTTCATATATTTTTTGTTGGAGTAAAGTGCCCTTATATTTTCATATATATTTTGTTGCACTAAGCCCCACCCCACCCCGAAGAGTGAGAGAGGATATACTATTGAAACAAATTCCTCCAAATACATCCTGACTTCAAAATAAAAAAAAGCTGCTTCTATTACCATAACTTCTTATCACAGCCATTTAATGTACTGCTAATTGCAGTGACAGGTAAACAAAAGAGTAAGCAAAACGAGATTTGTAAAATACATCTCTTTATTTTAAATTCATGTCTACATGTCTTTGCTACTGTCCTTAATAATTCTTGCTGCCAAGCACTGCAGATCTTTATAGACATTACTTCAGAACTAACAATGTTATCATTGAAACAAATTACAGAGGTCTTGATCTTTAATCTTTTAGAGAGATTAAAAGAACAAGTAAAGTACGTTCTAGAGGCACAAAAAGCTAACATTCACTTCATTTTGTTTTGCCCTTTAGTGAAACTGTTACTGTTCCTGCTAGAATATGAACAGAAATAATTTCTAGTGTTTTAAAACATCTTAGTATGTCTATTTGCCCAGAAATGCAATGATTCCTCACCTCTTTGGGGCAACTTACGTGATAACAATGACTTGCTGTGTCAGAGCGTACAGATGATTAATAGAAATTTCAGAAAACAGGTCAGTTTAAGTAAATAAGACTAAAAATATAGCTTGCTAAAGCAGTTAATATCAAACAAAAGTTAGTATTCTCTCTAATTTAAAAATTATATCTATATTAAATATTTAAAGTTTTTAAATAAAATCTTCATTCATTTTCTGAATAGCTAGTATCCCAATAGATAAAAGGCTTCCAATATTTCTGTCTTAGTAATAGAATCATTCGTGGTTATAATTTGGCAGGCTTCAGTTTCTCAATGAATTGCATCTTAATGAAATAACACGATTGCCTACATAGCTGTAGATCAGTTCATGACCGAAAAAGGGTTTTGACACTCCTATGGCCTTCATCCCTTAATTACAAGCAGCAAGTTCCTGACTCTTTCCCTCTATAATGATAAAATCGTTAAGAAATTGACTTGCTCCCCTCCCTTCCCTTCCCAAAAATCCTGATGGGACTTATGCCCATGCTAAAATGTTTTAAGTACTTAATGACTTTTAAAATAAGTTGGGTTGGACATTTGTCTACATTCTTTTCTAAGGACTTAAGTTTTATACGTAGGATGCCTTTGGGAATATTTTGCTTAAAGCAAGTAAAAACATGGAGTGAGGTAAAAATGAATCCATAAAAATGTAGTACTCCCATCTGAGGAGGCCTTTACTACTTTTGCTTGTGGAAGATGCTGAGCTAAAGAAGCAAATCAGCAATCTTGTTGACCAGGAGGGTAAAAATAGAAATCTTCAAAATTTGTGTGGCATTCCTGAGAAGAACCTCTTGGAGTGGGATCAGTTTCTTGCGAGAAATCTTCCTACCAAAGCTTCAGATGACTGAGGAAATGTCATGTATTTCCCTGGTTAGGAATTTACTGAATAACCAGCACTGGTAGGAGCCAAAACCACCCTGAGCAAATGTGATTAGATGCTAAAACCATTACTAAATTGTCATTAATCAGGCTTTATGTCCAAATGGCAATTTTCAGAAAGTAAAATCTTATTTCCTTTAAAAATTTGTCTTTGTCTCTTTCCTGCTCTCATGCTGAGCATTTTTTAATTTTTAAAGTTGATGGATATCTACGGTCATCTCTCATATCATACATCTACACTGCAATCTAGCGATGCATCTATAGCTCCTCCTGATACACCTAAGCTGGCTTTAAAACAGCTAGCTTGGGTACCAAGCATAGTGTAGCCAGACAGGGTTCTGGAGCTCCATTTAGGCTGTTTGACAAAAGTCCAGCCTAGAGCAGGATGAGTCTCAGAGAGACTGTTAAAACCGAACTACAACAGTCACCAAGCAGGTTAGTTTTATTAGCTTGGGTATGTACAAACAAGCTATGCTGCTTAGTGGCAAACCAGCATAGTCTTTATTCCTCTCAAAGTTATATACGGTAAAGAAAGGTCAGTGTCTCTAGACACCTGTGGAGGCAGTAAAGAGATTCACAACATCTAAGTGGTCTGTGGTGGCATCAAACTGAAAAAATTACAAAGCAGGAGTTAATTTTTTGAGAGTTTATAATATTTGATTTCTCTCCCCAACAGATGCATAAATGACCAAATTCTGACAGAGCAATGAATTTGAACAAATCAACCTTAACAGAGAATTTTATAACAGTCTAAAGTATTCAACCCAGTCCCCAAGTCATTTAGCATAAAAGCAACCAAGCAAACCAATGCCAATTTCTTATATCACTCACACCCTCCTTAGATTACTTATCTGAGATGTATAGTATAAAAATGAAAACTTCTAAAAATATTTTTATTACTATTGACAGAAAAAGATTTTTTTTCAAGCAGGATCTAACAATATTACAGTGTGCTGCCCTTTGTTCAATACTATATTTTATTGTTTTTTCTTAGTAGTAGTAACAATAATAATATTTAACACTTTTATATTACCCCATGTATTGAAAAGAGCTTTGCTGCCAATAACTCAATAACTTCTGTAAGCTAGCTAGATATTGTCTCTTCATTTTAGAGATAAGCTGAGACAGAAGATCTTTAACAGCTAGTCTTTGGAAAGTATCCATAATTGTTGGTCTTTGAATTCTTTGTTGTCCGACTCTAACTTCCAAAGGTTCTTGGTATGCCTCCCCCTTCTGTTACCTTCAACAGGGGAATCAAGTGTTGCTCTGAAAATAGGAACTGAGGAGGATAATTGACAGGATGTCTGTATTTGAGTAAGATGGCATTTCCTCATATGTGATTCTGTTCTTCAGTCTCCAGCTGTTTCGTACCATACCCAGCATATGCTCCACCCATCTTGCAGCCACAATCCCACTGCTGCAGAGCTCAGCAGGCCAGTCTCAGTCTCTAGAGATTCTGTAGCCACTCTGCTTCTCCTTCCTTCTCATTTTTCATCCATCAACCATCTCTATATGCCTGCTTGCTATCTGCTGATTTGTCCATGCGTTCTCTCTAATTGTAGTCCCTTCCTACCATTCTTCTATTCTTACACTCCTATGCTTGCTTGCCAAAGAGTCTTAGTGGTGTAAGTGCAATGAATTTACCAGTCCAAGAGAGTGTTAAAATTAGATTAAGAGCAGTGTTCCATCATATGTTACACCCCCCACTTGCTACCACCGTCTTTTGTATGCAGGAGTTCACATTTGGTTCTGCTTTCCTTCCCTCCTACACTTACATTTCCTCCACACGCACACACATCTGTTTTCCTTTCTCCAATCAATGGTAAGATTTAGCAAATGGGTATACATTACTGCTTAAATAAAACCACAGTAAAAGTCTACTGTGGGTGTGGACATGTAATGTTCAGAATGAAAATACCATCAATTTTATCCGTTTATGATAAATTTTCTAAAAGAGCCTGTCATGAGAGTATTTCTAGCACAGGAAAAGAGCAGAAGGCAGTATGAAAGACTGTCACATGGGACCTTGTGATACCTGTACTTGTATCATTTTGCAGTGGAAGGCTGAGGAGTTTGGTGTGTAATATTTAATATGCATTGAAAGATGCTTGTATTTTTTGAATTTCTCAGATGCTGCTTATATATTAATTTATTACATAGGATAGCATATGTGGGTTTTTATCACTGAGTTTTAATCAAAACTGGGTAGAAAATAAAATTGGATAATCCTCTTTTTCATTTGGGGGGATTTCTTTTTAAAACAGTTCCTCTTTTCCTATGTTGGTTTAAGCAAAAAAACCTTCTGATTTGAAATGGGCTTTTGAACAAAAGTCTAATTTAAATATAGATAGAAAAGGGTAACATTTCTTCTTTACTGCATTTTAGTGCATTCCAGCAAAGTCTGCCAGTGCATATTGATAATTATTTACAGAAAAATCCAGACAAATTTCTGTACTTCTCCCCCCAGATATTTTGCAGTGCATCTTGAGAATATAGTCTTCCAATAGCAGTTTCACAGTTAAAGTTGTAAAATATTTTTTTATTAAAAGCTTTTAACATTGACTTTCATAGAGGAGAACTTTTTTCTTTTAAATTTTGGAGTGTAATGTGTAGTCAAAAGAAGGTACTTGGAAAGGACTCAAGTTTAACTGTACAAGCTGTTTTTTGAGAGGATGGAAACTGAAAAGAAATAGCTTTTATTTTTACAGCAAAAGACATTGCTTTTTGAAAAGCCTTACAAAAATGTCTTGTCTGGAGACATATTCTTGACTAGCATGAGAAAGTATTGGGGTTATTATTAACTAGGTAGGACTTTCCCTGTAAGACTTTGTTCAATGCACTGGAGCTTCTACAAATACTTGAACATAAAAAACAAACAAAAAAAGTATTTGTGAAATCTTGCAAGATTTAACAGCTCTCTTGACACATTTAGCAGAACTGTGCCCCTGGGAAGCAAGGGAAGAGGAAAAGGCAGAGAGGCCTGCCTATTTTCAGGAGTCATACTTAGGTCTGTAAACCTGCAGAGAGATGAGATCCATTTAACGATTTGCTACTGCTGAAAGGAGGATTTCAGGTTCTGTTCTTCACTGCTTCCTCTTCTGCCCTCCCTTACTTCTGCCCCATGGTCCAACTTCTTTTTTACGGGCGCTGTGACTTGTTCAACCATTCTTGAGCTGATTCAGCTGGTTAAGTCTGCAGAAAGCAGGGTGGGTTTTTTGCTGAACCAGGCAGGCTTTTGCAATTTTATTTGTAATATTTGTCATGGAAGGGTCTGCAGAAACACATAACAAAAAGACAATCACAGTCCTGAAAAACATACCCAAATCTTTCTGATTTCTAAAATACTGTATGTGCTTAAACCATTACTAGTTCAGGGTCCAAAAAAGAAATAATTGATTTTATCTTTCACAGTGGAAATTAAAATCAGAATATTCTGATGGGCAACAGCATACCAGAATCTCAGAATCGTGCTCTTTGAAGCTTTGCAATCCCTGTCACCCCAGAATAATTGACAAGCAGGGTTGCTTTTTCATTTAAAGGTCTGCTTGGACGTTAGCGTTTCACAGACACTGGGGAAGTCCGGGTTAAATTTGCTTTCTCTTCAATTTTAAAGCTGGCACACTTTCTTCCCCTTATCCTCTGTTTCTAGCCCCTTGTGTTTTCCAGAAAGTTCAGAGACAGATTGCATTCTCTACCTTGTTCATAAATGCAACGCCCTGCGTTTTTGTTGGTTTGTTCAGTGCTCCAAAATAGGCAAGTTACATTTCCTTTCTATTGAAAATGATGATGTAATAGGTAAAATATCAGGAATTGTTAATCAAAATGCTGAAGTCTTAATTCCATAAGAGAATTTTCCGAAGAGAAAAAGGAAGCTGCTTTCTTGACATGTCTGTAGTTTACAGCTCTTTAATTATAAGTCTTAACCTTGGCCTAAACACCTTATAAAATACTTTGAGTTTCCGAAAATCAAGAATCTTGGTATAAGACTAGCTAAACAACAATTATTTAGCAAGCAGTTTTCAATATGAGAAGTGTAGAAGGAGCCTCACTTGGGCATTGTCACAAGAAGACTTATTTGAGAATCTGTTACTAAATCTTGTCCTTCAGTATGCAGATCTAGAGTCCTTGTCATTACGTGCTGTTGCCATTGCAGATGAACAAGCTGTTTTGCAACTGTTTTTAGTAGCGTTTTGTTGCCGTTAATTTAGCAGTCACTTTTCTTTTGTAGGATTTCCTCATTTTGGAACTTGAGACTTATCTACATGGAGCAATTCATGAAAATTAATGTGAGTCAACTAAAGATGTGACTTAGAAATAGATCAGTTAAACGTCATTAAAACCCCCAAGGACCTTCTTATCCAGAATTCAAGTGGTCCTAATTTAATTTAATATACTTCTACAGCGAAGTTAGATCATTCAAGTGTAATTCTAAAGGAGAACATCCACATTAGGGTTTAATGCAGTTTTACAGCTTCTCTTTAAAGTAACATTTTTAGTTAATACACTTTCCTGATTGTCCCTATATAAATAAATCCCTAATCCCACAAGTGTTTTTAGTTCTGGCTAATCCCTGACACTTCTTAATAAGGGACTGCATAATCCAGATAGTGTCTATACCAATTGCTGGGCTGGAAAACATCCAAGTTCCAGTCTCTGCTGTGTCTGGTAAGACTCGGTCTCTGACTATTCGGTTTTACCAGCAAACTATAGGGCAGTTTTAAGATGGGCTAAACCTAAGGCAATGAGTTTTTGTTCCCAAAATCAATTAGTTGGTACTATTACAATCAGGCTCTCATCTATTAACCAAGCTAAAAAGCTTTTAAGCTGATCTGCAGGGAATATCTTTAGCATCTTCATCCAAACTTTCCCTGAAGCGTGAACCATTTTCAGTTAAATGTCATGTGTGAGAGGGTGCTTGAACCCTGCTGTAATGCCAAGGTCTAATTAGTGGACAGAGATCTTGAGAAGTCCGTGTAGGGCGAGATTTAAATTCCAGACTGGATTTCTTAGGTGTCAGTCAGCAAAGGCCGTCTAGAGGATGTATAGGATCAGTATGTTTCAGCAGGCAGCTCAGTACCTCAGGCACTTAGGTAATTTTAGATGTTTTGCATAGATTATGCCATTATATATTTCACCAAGAGGACTTAATGCTGATAGGAAATTTTGCCATTTCAGCTGTGATGTTAAACCAAAGCCGAACTGTTACACTTCTGTTTTATTTGTTTTTAAATGCTTTGAAGTAAAGACACAGATGAAGTACAGACAGAGATAGTGATGACGCTGTGGAAGTAGAGTGGCCCTTACAGTATGTAGAGTTGTGAATTTCAGCCTTGTGACAAAACTGTATGATTGATCCTGGTATGTGTGGGTCCTTGGTCATTTGGGTTCAAGGGTCAGAAGTAATGAAATGGGTTGACAGATGCATCATTCATTTGTATTTGCTGGCCTTATGAGCTGCCAAATTCAGAACAGACTTCTGAGTTGAATTGCTTTTGGATTCTATCAACAATATTGATCAGATCTCCACTAACTACAGTGGGAGTGAGGACATCCACCTCACATGTAGAACCCTATGTTTAGATGTCTTAATCTAGAGGTAAGTCCCATCCTCATAACTTTACTGAGCATCAGGTGGGGTTTTTTTTTGATCTTTGGATCTGTGTACATGATGATACAGTAAATCCAACATTAGAGCTTTTAGTCTTGGAGGGAAACCATCCTGGCCACAGGACAAAACAACCCCATTCACATGGCTAGGTTAGACTGCTCTGAAATTTTTTGGTGGGCTAGCTTTGCTCCTGCTGACTTTAGGCCAGTAGGGTACGGATGATCTGTACCACCCCAATTTTAGGGGGAAGTAGGTGTTTCTATGATGACATACAGTTATCACAAAAGCATGAAACCAGTGTAAGCTCCAAGTCGTGTCATCTAGCAAATTCGATATAACTATGGTGGCATGCCCAGTTAAGCCAGAAAGAAGGTTTACAGCTACATAACCTGGCAGTATGCAGTACTACAGGTTCATATCCCACTGAAACAGGAGTACTGGCATTTCCTCTTGTGGGGAAAAAAAAAACCCAACCAACCTAATAATCTTTTGAAAGGCTTTTCCTAATTACACTTCTATTTTAGATCTCAGCCAAAAGGCGGCAATTTCAGTGACTCGGTACCTACTACCCTTGTTCTGAGTTTATAGCAGTGTGATACTATCATTAGCGCTTCTTCCTTCAACACCAAGTTTTCCAAAAAGGTTTTCTATCCACATATTTAGAAAGGCCCTCAAACCTTAACTTCTGAGCTCTGATAAATCATAGCCTGAGGTGGTCTGATTGGAAAATGAGAAGCCACTGAATAAAGAAAATGCTGAAATTTCACTCTCCGTAGGGATTACCAGTTTCATTAGCCTCAGTGAAAACCACATTTCACTAAATTTAGAGCTGCAGCAGAGCTCAATACAGATAATGCATTTAATGTATGCTCTGGGCAGTGAAGTTGAAACTATTTTCAAGTAATTTTCTTCAATGTTGGATGCAGCCTTCCTGTAAGTTTCCTGATAACTTAGAATTTTTCTTTCTCAGAACAGCAAGTGATACTATTCCAAAGCAGCCAACACTCTCTATGACAAAGGTGTATCATCATTTCACATAGTGTCATGTTTTATCAGCACCTGGTAATATAATGTCACAGTATGATGGCACATGCACTTCAGAGATATGTTTTTTCCCAGTTCTGTACTTGTGTCAAACACTGTTGAATAATGTTGAGGCTTTTCTTCTTTTTTTTTTTTTTCAACATGCATCTTAACTCTACCAAACTAAAGACGGTTCAAACTTGATGGGAAGGCAAAAACCCCCAGATGTTTTCTCCTTAGAAAAATTAAGATGTAGATATTGTTCATTTATACAAGGCAATAAAAGTGTGCAGACAAGACAAGGAGTGAAGGTAGGGTATAAAAAGCAAAATTCTGTGGCAAATATGGTTTGTTTTCTTCATAGTATTGTTAACTGCAGAAGTATGGCACTGAATTACACTGTATTATGGGTAGACACCAGACTTCTGTCTCATTTTTGATGACATCAAGTGTTCAGTTTTCTGCCCTGAAATGTTTGACAATGTACTAGTAAGCTCAATTACATAGTAAATATTAATTTTTCAATAGTTAAGGTAATGTGACTTCATGATTCATGACTATGGCTGTTGGTGACAACAGTGATCAAACAATAGTAAAAATAAACAGAAGTTTACTTGAATGTTTATGTCTGTTCTGGAAAGATTATTTTTAGCAATGTGTTTTAGGCTTCTTCCAGATTGAAACTGCAGTTTGCTAGGAAAAAAATGTTTGTCTATGAGTAGGTTTTTGGCTTTACATTTAATTAATTTGTCTATGTGGTAGTACAACAATATTTAAGAATTTGGATTTTTAAAAAAAAAATCTTTAATGCAGAGCACCTTGTGCTACTACAAATCAGATGTTCTATGTCCCATCGGTACTGGATGGCCACCTTACCTACTCTTTATTTTAAATTAGAAAAAGTGTAAATGATTGCACAAGGATAAGACGTAGGGGAGTCTGGCCAGATAGTGTTAAATATCTGGTGATAAAATTAATATGAGGTTATAGAATTAATGTCTGGTGAAAAGGTGATGGTTTTCAAAATTGTGCTACATTCTATGTGGCTAGGTAGTAGCTAAACACTTCAATCTTCTTGCACACTGTTTTTCTAAAGGTCATATTTGTTACAGGGATTTTTAGCAGAGCTAAAACTCTTGTGTTTCTTAGCAGGGACTTGTGTTCCTTGGGATTGATACAACAGGAAATTGCAGTCCTTCCCACATCACTAAACAGGTGGGAAGGGGGGAGCATTGCACAGAATAGAGATCTGCTGTAGAAAAGAGGAAAGGATCTACTGTATTTTACTTTCTTTCTAGCGTGCAATTGATTTTGCAAGTCTTAAGGGTTGCTAGAATTAAAGACCTTAGAAATAAAAGGTTTTGTCATTGTTGTTCATTTAAACAGTGAGATTATCTGGAAATTGCACTGCTGAGGTTCCTAACTTTTCCTTTATTTTTTTTTCTTGGTGTGAAGGAAATGGTAGCAAGAAATTAAATTATACAAGATAAATTATACTAGATCCCATAAAGCATATCACAGGAGCAGTATGGAAGTCTCTGGTCAAACAAGGAACCAGATGATACAGATAACAGTTCTGTCTCAAACCTGTCATTTATGGTTCACAGGAATTCTGGTCCAAATAAGCAACAACTGGGGCACTGTTCCATATTTAAAATCCTACCTAAATTTGGCTGTCTAAGAGAGAGTAGGTCTTTTGGGGTGACAGATGCAGTCGCTATTTCCATGAAGCCTAAACTTTGAGGGTGAGTTGGCTCACCACTGGGGATGATTTGGTTTTGTAAGTTGATTAAAACTGTAGAGTTAGCGGCTGAAACAGTTTTTCAGAGAATTGCTGAAACTGAGCCAATGCGGTGTCTACTGTGAGCTTCATATGGTAGATTATAGATTCTACTAGTGGTGGGTACAAAGCGAAGGTGTTGCTTAAAGGATTTTGGAAGAGAAGCTCTGTATTCAGTTCTAGTGAAGTGCACAGGAGAGAGTTTTTTTTGCATTCCTTGACCTCTATAGAAGAATGACATAAGGGAAAGAAAGACACTTCTTAATATAGACAGGTGGACCTCAACTGTTTTCCGCTAGCTGGGAGCTAAGAAGAGCCTTTTCTCATTTAGCAGTTGTGGGAAAAGCAAACCCCAGTCTGCAGTGTAGACAATTGCCTGTTGTCTACTATATTTCCGAGTAGCTTCAGTTAGATGCTTCTTTATTTTGTCCCCTGGACTGTTGTGAAATGTTACTCATTATGCAACAGATGCCACATTCCCCACTGGAACTAACTTTTTAGTGCAGTACAGGGTTGTCATATCTGTGGTCTACTTCCCAAGGTGGTTGACAGTCTATATAAATATTAATGAACCATCTTTACCTCTGAGTCTTGGCCCTCCCAACTGTGTGAGCTTTCTACATTCCGTTCTGTCAAATGGTACTTCCTCCAAGGTTTTCCTGACCCTTATTTTCCCCTCACTGCTTATTTCCAGTGAGCATGCTTCCCTTTATCCCTTCCCTCTATAACTCTGATATGCAGCCTTCTCTGGGTGTGAACTTGCAAGGATGAGGACACAGGAGGTGAATGTTCTTGGCAGCAACAGAAACAGTTGGGCATGTTTTTTGCTCCTTTGGTGTTTCCTCAGAGGCGACCCCACTTTGATAATGCTTTGCTTTTGAATTCCCTGGCTGAAAGGGAGTGTAAACCACAACTTTTGCAAAGTGCTGTGAGATGGAAAACTTTATATGAAGAGCCAAGTGTTATTAGTATTAGTAGAAATAGTTAACTACCCTTTTTTTAAAACAGCATTCATCAATCTTCTGTGTAATGCACTTGATTGTGTCTTTCAGGAAAAAGAGGGGGTAAGCTAATATCCTACCATCTTTCTTAGGAAGCCAGTTTAAGAAGTTGTTTTCAGTATTTCTCCACTGTGTGGAGTTGATTACAAATTAGTATGTTTTCTCCCTGAAATAGATGTATTTTCTATTCTGTCACATCAGAGGCTGTCTGTTACTTGCTGTGATACTGCTAATATTGTGGCACTTCATTCCACAGCTCTCCAGAAGCAGATACCTCATTTCCAGTGTTAAGATGAATATAGGAGAAAACCTTTAATATGGTGTCTTAGGGTAACAATGACCAGAATACTCTTGCTTCAAAGGCTTTTTCTTTTGGTAGCTTTGCCAGCATTCTTTATTCAATCCAACTTTTATTTATGAATAAAAATCATTAGTTTACAAAAAAAAAGACATCTGAAGATGATAATTGTTACAAGGGTATAGTGGCAACATAAAAGTGTTGTTTCTGGAATGCAAACAAGCAGTGGAAATGAGATTGATGAGGGTTTGCAAGTAAGATTACTCTCTCTTGAAATGTTACATTCTTTTCTTTGTCAATAGTACTGACTTTATTGGTTGATTCTCAAATGAAGATGTGATTAAAGTGGGCAAGACCCTGTTTCTGGGTACCTTCTCAACTTCAAAGAAGAAAACAGGAAAAAGGAGAAAGATGGGGTCAGAGGAATGCTTTTTACAGACCATTTAATTCCAAATAATCTCGCTAGGTTAACGTGTGGAAGAA
Source organism: Limosa lapponica baueri (assembly GCA_002844005.1). NCBI lineage: Eukaryota > Metazoa > Chordata > Aves > Charadriiformes > Scolopacidae > Limosa > Limosa lapponica. The sequence goes on along the minus strand of KZ507126.1, from coordinate 2,802 downwards.
ATCTTTTGGAGAGAATGTAACCTTCTGTATACAGACCTGTATCACAAGACAGTCTCTGTTCCAAACAGATTTGAATGTAAGGTCTTGAGTCTTTAATACCATTCTCAGGAAAAGGCCCTAGAGCTCTTTGCAAAACTGTGGCCTAAATGAAGCAATACAACAAGCTAAGGAAGGACGAATGTGTGAGTAACAGTCATCAGAACATGTAGAGTGATATTTGGCCATGTGACCTACTTGTTATATAAATAAACAGCAGGCAGATACAAAGATATCGTAACAGTTGATAACCTCTGGCCATACCTACACACTATATGTGAGATGGGTGGCCCCAAAATGCTTTGAAATTTTATGTCTCTGTTCTAAGCAATTTTCCTTGAGCTGCAGCTTGAGCTTCACACATCCCTTTTGGCTTTGCAGTGGGACTCAGTGGAGCCTTCCTGGAAGAAACTTCAGCTGTCTCGTTTTGCTGACCTCCTTGACATGATGCCAACCTGAGGGCAAAGAAGTTGCAGTATCCTGCAGTGCATCCATGTAGCAAGTAAGCATAACCTTAAGTGCTTTCAAAAGTACATGGGGTTTCTCTCCTAGGTGCACTAGTTGGGTTGCTGTAGACCTGACCCTTGAATAGGCTTTTGCAGGAAAGTACTGCGGAGAAGTGACAAATTCCGTTTGAGCCTGGGCTTTAGGCTATTTCTACACAGTTGCCTATATATAGCTAGTAAAATCAGCTAACCGCTTGTTTGGATGATACCAGTTAGTTGACAACTTACTATCAGCACCAAGCTGTAAGTGAAACAATAATTTAAAGTTCATGGTTTCTTAAACCTTCTGACTCCTCGCACCATATGTTTTTTGGCATCCCATTTTATCTGTTCTGTTAATAATGTCCTCTTCTATAATGTTATTTTTCTGTACTTTGCTTGTCCTATTTGCTGTAGCTATACTCAACAAACCCCTTGCAATGACAGTTCATATTAATGTTAGAAACTGACTTCCAAAACCCGTATCTTTTAAAAACCACTGTTTATTATAAATGACCATGCCTCGTTTATAATTTAGAAATCAATTTCCCAATAGTATTATGAACATTCCAGAAGACAAAAAGACGATCTATCCACAGAACTGATGGAATCCAATATCAGTGAGGGAAAAAAAATTACCTGTCCAATTGGATATATATGGATGTTGATAATAATTACGTTATATGGCCTGCTTAAAAGTGGTCACACTCCATCACTCTCATGACAAAAGAAAACCACTATCATCAGTGTCAGAGATGATGAAGTTCTATTGCAAAACGTTTGTTTATTTTTGAAGAACAAGTATTCATTTTTTAATAGAAATTTGTGTGAATAGCACACATTTTAGGATTACACTAAACAGACGACCCCAAGTTCTCCATGAATTATAATTTTTCCTTCAGTTATTCACAGATTGAATGTTTGTTCATTCACCCAGTCTGGGTGACTAGAAAGGTATTTTTCCTTGTCTTTCATTTACTGCCTCATGAAGGGCTAAATGTAGTCGGTGTGTGACACGCCTACTCAGTGTGGAATATCCCATCACATAGTATCCTTATGAAAAACATGTATGTTCTGTACAGGCCTGTACCCAGTCCAAACAAGGTGTACTGCAAGCTGTGGAGCTGCTGAATATGATATGCCATAGATCATTCTTTAAGAAGATGCAATTTGAACTATGTTCCAAAGCTTTATGCTTTTTATTATGTTTGTAATTGCTTCTTGCTATCTCAAAACCTAAATCTCTTCAATTTCCCTTTTACTATTTAGACAATTTGGCTGCCTGCTATTAGGTGTCTATAATTGAAAGAGTTGACACTTATATTCTTGCTGTGGATGCACAAGTGAAAGGAATCCAACACTTTAAAACCATTCAGCAGTGATAAAATTAAATAGATCCACAATAACTTATGATGTGTATAGATTTCATGTTACAGAATTCATGCTGGTGTTCTTTTATTGTTAAATTGTTTGTACCTATAGAGCTATCATTTTAGCAAACACCTCTTCAATTGTGTAAGCTATTGGGCAGGAAAGCTAATCTGGCAGAAAACATGGAAGCATTTGCATCAATAACCATCTTTATAAAAATGTTTATCATTGCAGCTGAGCAGCTTTCCTGTTTGTCTGTGGTTGAGAGTTGTAAAAAGTTTCTCTCCTCTGAGAGGGGGAAGTAGCACCCAGGTTATTACTGCTCTTCACAGAAACACTGTGGGGAAATACTTGCTCTTAATATTTCTTGACTCAAGCTCTAAAAGTAGTTTTATGGAAATAGGTATTCTGGTCATGTATCTCCAGTAAATTAAAATCCCGGAAAAAAGCTAGAAAATAGAAACTGCAAGTGTGCAGTACACACTTCAGTGTGTCCTTAGTTATCATTTTCTATGACCTGAGGTAATCTGAATGAATTTCAGATCAGGGTATCTGAAATGAGATGAATAAAGGTCTGTTCTTGGAAGCTGTTATTCATCAATCAATTAACTTGGGAAATTTTTAAAAATTCTAATCTTCCTGCTTGGGCTATATTGAATTAAAATGTGACGCCCAGGCAGTTAAATTTTCTCCTTGAAATATATACTTTGATACAGTATTTGAACATCCATCTGCTTTCTGAGCTAAGCAGATGTGGCCACTTCTACTGCAGTGTGAAGTAAGAAAACATACTTATGTCTCTCTTCCTGGAAAAATGCAATATACCTCTACACATATGTAATTTTTTTGGTAAGACTGAATATATTTGGGCCTATGTGAACCTCATGAAGTTCAACAAGGCCAAGTGCAA
>KZ507125.1:15243-32862 GCA_002844005.1 Limosa lapponica baueri | reverse complement strand
ATACTGTGTATAGGAAATGCAACCTCCAGTTCATGTTTCGAAAAAGGTTTTTTTCTACTTGTTAGGGTTTTATAATAGTCTCCTAATAGCCAGTTTAGGTATATTGTAATGATCTTGAGTTTAATCCCTAAATGTCTTACTAGCTGTCTCCGGCTGTATTAAGGAAACGATTTTGGAAGCAACAAAGAGGAGAACAGGCAAATTCAGCTGTTATTTGAGAAAGTGTAGTAGCTGGTTAGTCTGGGAAGTTATGCAGAGATCGGTCTAAGATAGACATGACGGCTGTGAATTGTGGTGTTTGCTACCTACGTTCTCACATTAGGGCATGCGTTATTTGGCTTGTTCATCAAATTGTAAAATTAACAGCTTGCGCAACCCATGCAATTTGTTCCTTTTAAATTCCCTCCCTTCAAGTCTCAATGATAGTGTGTTCCAGTAAATCAACAGCAGAGATTTTTTTCCTTCCTGGTATTTGTTTGAAGCTTCAAATAATGTTGTTTTAGCCCTTACAAATCGAGAGCAACCAATAGTAGTTGGACACATCTCTCGTTTCAAAGTTGGCAGATGACCCTGTGAAATCCCACATGCGTAGCTCTGCCAAGTGGAGAAGGAAAGCAAAATGAGGGAAGGAGAGCCACCGCTCTACTGTACAGCCGGCTGGCGGGTGGTGCGTCAGCAGAATGACTCTCGCTTGACAGAATCAAGTAGGAGACCGTGGGGGGCCATGTACAAATAATTAGGTTAATTTCTCCTCAGGGCTTTATTCATTGCTGGAAATTATATGTAAGACGGAAGAAGCGGATTAGGAATGAAATCTGAGTAGTGACATTGTCTGAAAGTCTGTTTGAAAGTCTGCTCATACTGAAAACACTTTCGCTGGAAGAGAGGTCCCCAAGGGTTGATTTGCTTCAGCAGAATGGTCTCAACCCTTTCAAAAACAATGAAATAACATTGAAAACCTCTTTTTTTTTTTTTTATCTTCTTGTTTTCTGTTAGTCCTCAGAACATTTTAAAATGCCGCCTTTCCCTGAAGTATTTTATAATAATTTAGGTACTAATTATACACTGCATATTAAGGATATAGCAGCTGCCCTCCAAGGTATAGGACATAAAATGAAGGTGTTCAATGACCCACTCTCAATCAAACCCTAAACCTAGGATTCAGAGAGTTAGTTCAAAATGTTTGTTAGTATTGAGAGAGCTAATTCAAAATGAAAAATAAACAAAAGACCTTAGTTTGAAGAATTTGTAGAGACACATTAATTTTTAAAAGGGCCCAAAGACTTTTTTTCCTTTGCACTGGAAATTACCATGAGTAGGGAAGGATTCAGGCATGGTCCTTTCGTTACTGTTCTGTACTACAGAAGGTGAACCACTGGCAATTTCTTGGTTGCCACACGAAGACCCTGTAGGCCACTGATAAGCACCAGGCTTTAAAAGCTAAACAGCAGTGGTGCTTTTCATTTTCCAGATACCTAAAGCCAAAGTCATTGCAGCGTTCAGCATCTTAGCAAAGAAACTGTGATATCTGAAGGAATGGAGACAGTATCAGAAGGGAAGAAGACCTGACGCCTCTGCCATCTGTGTAGCTGCAGCTGCTTTGAAATCATTTAATTTCACAAATGAAGCAAATTTTGTGAATGAAACATTTTAAGAAAAATGTTGCTGTTTTTTGGTCCAGTCTATGGATAGCCTCAGGAAAAGCTCTTTGTCTTCAGTTTCGCATGGGTATAATATTAATGCCGTCTTTTTCCCTCAGATAAATTCATGTCTTTGAGGTTTTAGAAGGCTGTGGTAGAAAACTGGTTGAGGTAGCACCTCTCCACCATTCCTGGGGTAGAAAACTTCAGGGAAGACAAAATGGTGATAGGTGAGAAAAGGGGTCATCTGCTGAACAAAGAGTAAAAGTGCTGAGCAGCTGTCCCCTCCCCTGAGCAGCACTCATCCTGCACCCTGCATGAGGTGAGAATCCCCTGGAGAAAATAGCTCATGTTCCTGGGAGTAAAGACATTTTCACAATGTATAAACCCGGGAGGAGCCTGCATGATCCAGGTCTGCTAATGTCCTTCTGAGTTAGCAATCTCCTTCTAACCCACTTATCTTTAAGTGCTATGTAACATTCATCATGGAGAGTAGCCATGGACTTGAAGTGGATAAACCTTTATAGCATCTCTACAAAATACTTTTAAAGGGCACATAGGCATGTAATTTCAGTTGAAGAATCAAAGTCCTTTTACAAATAAAGAAAGTGCATTAAAAACAGCTGGAAGCTTTTTTTTTCTTTAAAAAAAAAGGCATTTTCTTAAAGTGCCTTAAAAAAAATATCAGTGATTTCGGGTTCCATGTCCTTTTTGATGAATATGGAAAACATGATATTTCTGTTCAGTTACATCCTCCTTTTTCTCATTTCCTACCTTAACTCTGTGGAGCAGTTTGGCCAAGGTTTTCCCCATTTGGTGGAGGACCTCTCGGATGTCTCTCAGACCAGGCTTTGCATGGTCTCATGCTGAAGGGACAGATATGCTGATTCATTGGCCAAGATCTTTCTGCTCTTCTTTGAGCCCAAATATTAACTAGCTAGTGAAGCTGAAAAGTTAGGAAATTAAAAATTGTAAAAGGAGAAACAACCAATCTATAAAGTGATAGTTGCTCAACTTTCAATTGGCGTCAGTCTTTTGTTCCCTAGTTACCTTCTCATCATTGTGGATTTTCCTACAGCAAACAGACCCTAGAATTCTACTTCAGTGACTCCTTTCCTTCCAAAATGAAACTAAAATTTTGGAGAAAAATTATTAAGAAATTAATCTGCATACCATTTTTGTCATAGTATGTTACATATAATTGATAGTTCTCCTTAGCAAAATCAGTTTATTTTTCAAGGTCTCTTCATGACTTTTAGCTAGCTTTTGTTACCAATGACAATGCAGCATGGACATTTAACTGTTAGCATTTTCTTTAAAAAGGTGAAGGCAGATCCCATACTATTGCATGAGTGACACTGGGATAGTGTGGCTAATGGCACGGGATTTGAAAGGGCATCTCCAGCTGGTTTATGTGCTCTTTAAATCTGCTCTTGTTAAAAGTCAGTGTCATGACAAAATGAGAAAAATAAACAGCAAAATACAGTTATTATTTCTGCTGTTCTTCTCTTAAACATATGACATCAAAACAGGGGGAAGTAGGAAGTGTCCCATATTAGTCAATCTTGTAGCTCAACAAAAGCTTTATCCTATTGCGATAGAAAAGCTGCAGACCTTTAACCACAATGTGATTTGCTAAATGCTTGGGCTCTTACCACATACAAATGAGTGGTATTGCAAAAGGTAGGACAGAAATTCTGAAAGATGGATATCCTGTTTCACTTGGGGCAAGGAAAAACATGCTCATATAAGAAAATGAAAGCAAATTATGTGGTAATGGATTCTGCAACTAGTTCAAGAAAGCAATAGTGAATTTAAACCACAAGTTAGCCAAAAAAAAGGACTGTGGCTTTGAGGGAACAGTTATGACCCATAGTATATTCAAATATACACTACTATGTACATATATATACATACATTAGAACATGAATTTTCATATATTTTGTATATAAAGCATATAACTTAACAATATATTTTATATTATTATATTATCATAAATTATGTGTTATAATAATTTTAATATATATATATAATATGTATTTTAACAAATAATTTCCCCTTCCTACTGTAACCACATATCCTGCAATTGCAAGGATGATTTCAGGGAGTGACATGAATGGCCTTTTAATGAAACTTTTCATGGAATTATGAAATTGGTACTGGAATAATTTTAATTTGGGGATTTCCCTAAACATCAGAGAACAACAACAGCCGACATCAGATCTCAGTAAAACCCACTGAAGGATTTGCATATTGTTGTAGATGAAGGAATAATACAGCGCAACAAGTATGACTCCAATGGCACTTCCATCATCACAACTTCATTTTTTCCACGACTCATTAAAAAAACCCACAGGGCCTCTTTTTAGCCATACTACTTTTAAACATTCATGGAGTTGAAGCAGCTGATATCTCCAGACAGTGGCAAGAGAAAGGCCTACGTGTAAGGCTTGTTGTTGCCTTGATGAGGGGAACGGAAGGACCATGCAGCACATCAACCCTTCCTGGTGAGCAGATGTCCCCCGGCGTAGTGATATCTGGCCAAAGTCAATCAGGCTACAGAGACCTCCAGTTTTTGTTGGAGCTGGTGCCAGCACAGCGCCTTGTCCCCACATCACAGCAGAAACCAAAGGGAGTGTCCCTTTGCCGTGGTCCCATAACATTAAGGACATGCATAGTTCTCAGAAGGATCCAAGGCCTCTGCCTTTGTGAAGAAGAACATTTTGATGCTAAAACTTCTCAAATGAGTATGCACAAGAGTCTGTCTAGGAATGAAATGTTCAGTCATAGAACTGAGCCTCACTTGAGTCATGTTTGAGCTTTGCAGGAAATGACGTGCACATGTTCAATTTTAGATATAGCCTGATTATTTTTGTTCTGCAAAGTACTATGTGCAGGAAACACTTTTCTTTGATAAGTTCCTCATTTACAAAACTAAGTATGACTTTATTTTCAATCCATTGTAATGTCCCCCTTTTGTTTTTTAAATCACTTGCCACCTTGGTATACTTTGCCTTTCACGTTTATGACCTGAATGTAAAAAAAAATATCACCTGAACGTAAAAGAAGTGGTATGCAGAGATACCTGTGTTTTCTCTGGTTTAGGGGACGTTGAAGCCATTACATAAGAAGCTATACTCTACATTTTGAAAAGCATTGTGGCTTGTGAAGGAAAATATTTCACCATATGTAAGGAGTTGAGAAACGTTAGTGTATGAGCAAGAAAAATAGTGTCTAGACATTACTTGTTTTTTCTCAGTGCAGTTAACCATGAACATAACTTATTGTGTTTTACTTAATGAATGAGGATGCCATTCCTTTAGCAAAGAGGCCATCCAGTTTCAATGCCCACATATGCACTTCATAAAGCCACTTCTTGCCTCCTCTTTTAACAAGTGGCTCTACTAAAGGTGCTGCAAGTCTACTGTGGATCTGCATTGACACTAGTAGAACAAGTTAACTGATTTAATGTACTGTAGATCTCCATCTGTTACAGGTCTGGGACACATTGGTGAAATTTAAAAATAGACCTGGGAAAAACATCAGGATGTAGCACAAAGCTGTGCACAACAGAGGAATTCTGCACTGAGGGGGGTCCCAGTTGGGTTCATTCCCATGGATGACTCCTTTACTCGCCAGTGGACCCCAAAGGAACTATCCCCTCTGTTACTCCAAAGATATTCCCACTGAACTGCATTCCTGTAACAACCTGTTGTCTTCAGGTGACAAAATGTCATGGTTTAACCCCAGCCAGCAACTAGGACCATGCAGCTGCTCACTCCCTCTCCCCAGTAAGGTAGGGAGAAGAGGGAGAAAAGGAGGCGGGAAAAGCCATATGGGTTGAGATGAAGACAGTTTAATAGAACAGTAACAGAAAAGTAAAATAACAATAACAATGGCAAAAGAATATACAAAATAAAGTGATACAACAGAAGTTGCTCTCACCACCCAATGGTTGGTTGCCCAGCTCACCCTGAGCAGCCATTGTGGATTCCTGCCCCCGAGCCAAACCCCATTTACATACTGAGCATGACGTCTATGGTATGGAATATTCCTTTGGCCAGCTTGTCCTGTCTGTGCCCCTTCTCAGCTCCTGTGGGAAGTTGAAAAGGTCCTTGACTAATGTAAACATCACTCAGCAACAACTAAAACAATATGTGTTATCAGCATTATTCTCACACTAAATCCGGAACACAGCAACTACTAGGAAGAAAATTAACTCTACCCCAGCTGAAACCAGGACACAAAATATTTAAGGTACATTCATACATTTAATTGAAAAAGATACTGTGCTTTCCTTGAGCTTAGCTGCATTGGACTGAAAGAAGACCATCCAGATGCCACACACACTGCACAAAACTCAAGGCCTGAGCCAACACCTCCTTCTCTGCTCTGCTGCTCAGATAAAGGCAGAAAAAAGAAAACTGGCAGAGTAGTTTACAAGAAACAAGAAATGAAACCTCACAAGACCCTCAAGGGGAAACACAGAAAAAACTATGCATCAGGACCAGGATGCCTCATCTAATCCAGTCTATGAGTGTATATAGCTAGTAAAATTGGCTGGGATGGTCTATGGAAGCTAGCCTAGACAAAGTAGGTGAAGTCTTTCAACATTTTTATATTGTGCAAAGGAAGCTGTGCCTTGAAAAGGTTCTTGAGACCCAGAATTTGGGATCTTGCCCTTCTCTTATCCCTAGAACCAGACATCTCATGAAAGTGAGGTCAGGTTGGTCTCAGCCATCATTTGTCTTTGAACAATCGATGCTGATGGCTCCAAATCATCTTCATGATCTTCATGTGGCTGAAAATGATTTCCAGGAGGATTTGCTCTATAACATTCCCAGACCTAAGACAAAGCTCATTGGCCTGCATTTCCCTGGGTTGTCCTTCTTGAAGATAGCTGTAACAGTTGGACTCGATAATCTTAAAGGTCTTTTCCAATCTAAATGATTCTATGTGATGTGCTTTTTCTAAACATCAGACATCTGCCTCAATCACAATGACCTTTCAAAGATGATAGAGAGGCGTAGCACAATAACTGCCTCAGGAATTTCAGGTGCATCCTTTCTAGTCCTGTGGACTTGGATCTATCCAATTGGCTCCAGTACTCCTTAACCATATCTTCCTCAGCTGTGAGCTCTCTTCACTCTACTGAGGCCCTGAGTGCACTAATAGGCTGTAATTGCTTCAACCACCCTCACCTGGGACCTCCACCCACACGCTCACTATGGGGCCAGGAGCTCTCTTAAGCTCAGGCCTGGGCCATGAATTCCTTCCTGAGCTATGTTGTAGCTGTAGAGCCTGTTTCTAGTGGTCATGAGTTATTATTTGGATTTCCTGGGCTGACCTCGGATCTGACTTGTTACCTTGCCTTTGCCTGATGATTGCTGGATGGTTAATGGGACCTGTTGCTGTCACTGCTCTTGCTCAGGAGCTGTGGGAGACCATGCCCCATTGGTAAGATCCCTATCTGTGCTGTCCTTACCCTTGGTCACCTTCCCTGCTGGAGCAGCCTTTCCCTTGCTGCTTCCTGATGTGCTCCCACAGACTAGGCTAGTAGGATCAGGGAAATGGGAGACTGGGTGGCAGACCTTACTGTTGAAACCTAAGGCCAGAAAGAAAAGCATTGAGTACTTCAGCCTACTCCATGTCTTCTGTCACTAGGTTCCCTGCCCCACTACACAGCAGTGCTGTGTCTTCCTCAAGTTTCCTTTTTCTGCCAATATGCTTATAGAAGTCCTTCTTGCTGACTTATGTGCCCCGTGCAAGTTCCAACCTAACTGAGTCTTGGTCTTTGTAGTGTCTCTGCTGTAAATTCAAGCAAAGTTTCTATATTTCCTCTTGGTAGCCTGTCTCTGTTTCTACCTTCTGCATGCTTTCCTCTTGCATTTGAGCTCAGCCAGGAGCTGTCTGACATATCAGAATGGGCTTTACTTGGTTCAGAGCTCTCCTCAACTCTCATTGAGGTTAACTGGGAGATTTTGAGTCATTTCAATGCAAGCCAAATTTGTTTCCAGGCTTTCCTATAAAGTAAATGTCCCTTGCTGAGTAGAAACTGGAATGTTTGAGGCATCAGTTCATGCTAAAAAAATACTGTGAGGTGGTAAAGGAACTAGTGGTGGATGGGAATATGAATGCAAAATCATAGTGCATACTTTCAGTGTGAATCCTATCGTTAAAATGAGCCTCTTGGTCGATGTTGTCTCTTCTGATCTGCAGGCAGAGCTGCGGTATATGTTTTTATATGCAGGGAATATTGTAGGTTTGCAGTAGCTTCGGTCCACTCATCCTCTAACACAAACCTAAATAACTGCACGCCATAGTGCCAGTTCCTTTCATGCTGATGTGGGCTCTCTGGAGGACAGCTGAGGGTGGCAGGAGCTTGAGCAGGATTGTGTGGCTCTGTATGCAGAAGAAGGTGGTGGCCAGCTGGCATGCAGCTGTGCAGTGGCTCCTCCAAGTGCCAAGTCCCTGCTGGGGTTGTATGGTGCTCGCTGTGGAGCAAGGGCTTCAAACCCTCTTCTCCCAGGTATGGAACTGCTGCCTGGTAGAGCTCACCCTTGGGTGACACAGCAGCAGCTGCTGGCTCTTTGCTGGCCGTGTCTGTGGACTGCAGCAGCCTAGTGCTAATGACAGCTTTGTGGAAAGCTTGTTAAATTCTGCTACCCGGTGGAGCAGCTGGTTTGCTGATCCTTAGCAGCTTTGTACAACTCCCAACCCATACTCAAGATTTTATGTGAACCTTTATGGGAGGAGCCTTAACCAGTAGAAAGACGTGAGGTGACACTGATTTTTGGCCCATCTGCTGTTGCAGTGGAGACCCCCTCAGTTCTGAACGTGCTAAGTCTTTGTTTTAGGGGAAATAAAACCCCCCATGTTGTACAGCAATATATATACTTCTGCATCTTTTCAACAAAATGTATTTTGACATCAGAGAAAAATTCTGGTTACAGAAAACACAAACCTTTTCAAGGTGTGGGAGTGACAGCAGCACACGATGTGCTTGCCTGCATTCAGAGGAAAGGGCTGGGGAAATCACCAGTTTCACTAAATGTGCTTTATACCAGCTTATGGACACAGAGTTCATCAGTGGCTCTCACAGGCATGCAATGATCTTGTCCGGGTTTGCTGGGCTGTGTCTCAGGTGTCAGTTAGGTAGAGCTGGGAATACTTAAAGTTGTATCAGGCCAAATTTGAGTAGAGATGATAGATGATAAAGCAACCGGGAATAAGGACAAAACAGCACTACTTTCCCAGCAGTAATGTCAGAAGGATGTTTTGGTTTGCATGTGGTGAATTTCACGAAAAGATTTGCCATTTGGTGTTAGCCCAGTTTATATGAATAGTAGCTAATTAAAGAAAAATAAAGGGTGAAAAAACCCTTCTATTAAAAAAAAAAAAAAGCTCTTAGGGGATTTAAAGGCCTAATATGTACTTAATGGAGGGGCTAAAAATATAGCTGTGTGTAATTATGGCAGGAAAAAAATTCCCAAAGCTGAACTGCAGAGTTTCCCCAAAATGGTAGTCTGTAAGGAGTCTTGGAGTCTTTAGGGAGGCAGAGGAGAGCAGGTTTGTGTTTCATCCTTCACATGCCTTCTGCCAGGACCCTTCCAGCCCCGCTCCTCATGGGGCCACAGGCTCTCTTTTAACCCCAGCTGCCCAGGTAAGAGGATCCATCCATCAGCCCCCGAGCAGATGGCTAATGCATTTCCACTTGCTGTCAGCATCGGCTCTCCCTGGCAGCTGCTTTCCAGCCCCACCAGACCTGGAGCTCCAGGCTTTTTCCCTGGGTGAAGCCGGGGAGGAGCGGGCGCTAGATGGAGCCAGCCGCCCGCCCTGTGCTCCCCGCCGCGCCGCCGCCTCCCCATCCCGCTCCCCGTGGGAAAACGCACCGTGGGAGCCTCCCCAGCCTTCCAGAGTCAATAACGCCCTCTCAGCTAGTGCTTGATTTCTCCGGTAGCCGGAGGGATCCACAGAGAAAGGTGAAGTTTAGTTTAATTAAAACCAGAGCACGCCACCTATTGCTAGAGGTAAACTAAGATAATAAATATTTAGGTTTCAAGAAAGCAGATAGTGAGGTTATGGGAAGGAGATAGCAATCTAAATATTAAATAGTTATAGATAATACTTTAAACAGTATTATTTAAGTAGTAATCACTGTTTAAAACACTAGCCCACAATGACCAAAATTTTCTCGAGTATCTGATGAATTGAGGTACTCAGCCCAACATATCCTCGGGGTTTGGTTTGCCACAGGATGACTGTTCAGCGGTGTATAATAATTTGGCCTCCATAAAGTATTTAAGGTCAGAAACCAGAATCACCCATCTCATCAGAAAAGGTTATCCAAGGTGATTAGTATGGCGTGAGCACGGCTTCCCGGAGTGAACAGTGAGCGAGGCGGCTCTCCGGTCCCGTACTGAAACACAAACAGGCTTTGGAAATCTTTCCAGTAAAAGACATGATCTGGTCACAAAATCTAGGCCATAATTTATAAAACATTATGCTAACAAAGGGAAGAGGCATCCTGAAATCGGACTGGGACATAACTAGGAGTTAAAGGGGGTTGAAAGAAATCTTCTGGCTGAATTCAAAAATAATTTTTTTTTGTCCATTTCTCTTCCAATGAATGGGATGTAAGTGATGGAGGAGGGGGGAAAAAAAGGAGGAAGATTTACTTGACAAAAATGCCAAGTAGGCTGTATTAACAGAGAGCAATAGAAAGGCATTGAGTGCAAATTAAATTAAGCAGAGATAAGTTCAAAGCTACAGTCTTTTCAGCTATGCCCTTTGGTCAAATACTGAATCATTTATGATCAGAGTTGGTGCTTTATTCCGCTGAGCACCTCGAGGTGCTGAGCTCCCTGCTTTACCTTCAGCCAGGAGGAATTACTGGAGCTCGTAAGAGGGAAAGAAAAGACACTCATACAGTAGAGTATTAAAAAATTCTATATAAAATGCTACTCCTGTCTTAAAATCAAAATGGAGAACTTCAGAAACATTGAAGATGCTATTGGAAATGCATCTGGCTTGTTCTTTTTGTGGCTGGATGGCATCACCCCTGCCTGGTTGGTTGGTTTAGGCACCACGGGAGTCCTGTGTTGGCAGTGCTTGGTGACAAGTTCAGTCTGGTGGCAGCTTCTAATTCAGAGCGGGGAGATTCAGCCACCCAAGCTACCAATCCAGCTTGGTCTTGCAGAAAATCCCAATTTTTCGTTTCCTGTAGTGAAAACTTTTTTTTTTTTAAATTAGAAAGTTGTGTTTTTAAAATTGTGCTTAGGAATGCTACTTGATTTTTTTCTGAGGGGGGAAAAAAGTAAAAATTTCCTAGAAATAGTAGAAATTTCTAGTAAAAAGTTTAAACCTTTCAGTTATCCATGAATATAGTTTTAATAAGGGATTTGCTCCCTTATTTACATAGATAATTCTATGCCAACTTAAAGTGAAACACGGAATGACCATATTTTTAAAGTTAGCTAAAACTGAAGCATAGTCCATAGGTGTCAGTAATACAGATGATGTGTTTGAATTTAAATTAGCAGAGTACGAAACAACTACCCAATGATTAGACGTTATTGCTAAATTAATATAGGAAAAAAAAAAGTGATTGTTACCTCTGGGAGGTTGGGTAGGAGTGTGCGAAGCAGACTGCAAAGCTGGAAAGGAGACTGCAGGTCCTTGGGTGATCCAGGGCAAGGCTCCATCGTTATCATGACTAATAGAGCTATAAGGCGACTGTTACAGACTGTAGCTGATCCATTGGTTCCAGATATGCTCAACAATCACTATGTAGATATGCTAATTTACAGTATATTACTCAAACTAAAAGATGTTTCTACACTCCACTAATAGTTCCGAGAGGTTATTAGTTTCTAGTTAGCAGAAAAGACAAAGCCAGGCCCTAAGTGGTGGAGAAGCTTTATTTTTATGTAGTTTTGTGATTCTGCTCGGTAACAAGCCTGCATTATTTGAAATGGTTTATAATCTACCAGGACCGGATTTGAATACCACAGGTGTCAAGGCAAAAATGTTGTGGTGGAACACAAGCCAGATTAGGCAGAAACTATGTGATGAAGATGGGAAAAAAAAAAAAATTAAGGTTAGATTGGAAAGCAGAAATGAGCTGTGGATCGGGATTTAACTGGCAATTGGCAATTGGAGCATGCGACAGGCCAGAATGTAATATTTTAATGTAATGTTACATAGTATACAAATCAGTTCATGTATTATATAGCAGATCATAATTATGCACATTATGTTACCAATTTGATGCATTATAATATTTTGTAATATTGCTGTAATTATAATTACAGCAAATTATAATGTTACACATTATACTAATACATAAGTCATTAAGACCCTAAAGCACATGGGGCAGCACTGCAAAATTCTGGTTTTCCTTCCTGATGGGCTTCTCAGAACATTCGGGTGATCCCCATGAAATGGGACCAAAGTCCCAAAATCAACATACTGTCACTTCACCGCCTCGCGGTTCTCGCTTGCTTTTCATCAGCTGCTGTTTATCTCTGGGTACACTCAGTGCTAGATGTACATAAAAGAATGATCTGCGGCTGCCAGCTAAGGCCATGAGTTACTCTAAAGCCTCACGCTTGTAATATTTACAGTCCTGAGCTCCCACCACAAGGCTGGCTCTGGGGTGGCTGAAAGAGGAGAGGGACCAGAGGCGTGTTGTTCCTCTGTCCCCATTCTCCTGCGCAGCTGGTAAACCCTCGGCTGTTGCCTCCCTGCAAACCTCCTGCTAAGGAAGGTAGACTTTGCTCCAGGCGCTTAGAATGCATAAATCATTTTTACTGTATGCCTTCCATACAGAATTATTATTATTTAAATCTAAGATGGCTTATTAGTAAAATTGTTCAATAAACACTGCTGCATAATTCATTGCGTACGCTGGGAGCTTTTAAGTCTAATGTGCCACATAATGTACTATGTGCCTTCAGTGGAATACAAACAAATACAGGCAGTTGTTCTTGTTTTCAGTAGCGTTGGCCAAGTCATTAAAACATCACCATTGCTGTTGTCCTGAGTTCTCTGCTCCCAGCCTGCAAACTGCAGTTTCCCACCTGCAGTCCCCTGCTGGGCCGTCCCGTTTCTGGAGAAAATGCAGGTGGAAGGTTGCAGAAAAGCTCTCAGAAACGCTGCTTCAGTTCTTCATGGTAGGGGTGAGGTCCTGCTAACGTGTTCACGCCCGGTGTTTGTCATTGACGTAATTTGCTTACTGAAAATGTTCTTAAGGTTATATGTTGGGCTATTTCAGGGAAGTACTACATTTTAAAAATTCTTTTTTTCCACAATTTTGAGCTGCCCCCCACCATAATAAATTATTTGAAGATTGTTTCAACAGGGAAATCGGATATTTCTGTTTTCTCCATGCTTTTGATATTCTTTCAAATAATTTAATTCTTAAAGGTCAGAATCTCCAAGGATGTGTGATTAGCGCTAGAACTCATTCTGATGTTGAGATGACAACAATGTTAAGAGTAGATTAAGATTTAGGTCAGCTTTCTTACTCATGGTCACTGTGATATGATAGGAAGCTGCCATATTCCCAGGACAAAAAATCCAAGCTTTGTGAACCTAGTATGTCCTATCAGTTTGATGCATCTGTCCCTGGATCAAAGTTAAAAAATGCAAGGAAAATACGAGGACAAGGTCCTTATGGGCTTCCTCTGGGGAGGCAGAACTCAGAACTGCCAAACTGTGAACTGTGTTTAAGCCAACAAAGCTATTAAGATAATCTATGCACCCCCAAAGATAATTCCTCTGGAATAACCTTCTGGTTCATGGTTTGTTTGATTTCTTCTGGCTGAGTTTTGATGTTCCTTTGACAGGTTCTGGAGAGTTGCATCTAGCCTTGTTTGGCTGGTGGTGGAGTGTGCTAAAGCCAGGGACTTTAGGGAAGTGCCTGGGAGGTGAAAAGGGTCAAACTCTGAATGAACCTTTTTAGCTCAGCCTCTGCAGAGGGAGTGAACATACAGGAAGAGGAAAGATTGTGTCTGAAGAGATGAAAAATAACGTGATTTGTGAAGGGAATCCATGTCTAAACTATAAGTCACTGTCTTGATTTCTAGTCTCGTATATGATCTCCTATAGCTTCTGCTGACATACTACGCTTCCAGTCTTAAGATGTAGATACTGCTAGGTCAAGTTGCTCAGCAGCTATTGCATTACTGACTGCCGTGTTTATGGTTGTGCATCCTGCAGAGTGCTAATGCGGTGTAATTCACCTGTGTGAGGCAAGCGATGATGAGAACAAACTCTTTTGGGATGTCATGAAAGCCAAACTGTAAATAGCATTGGAAAAACATCTTTAGAACATCGGGATTTTGCAGTAAAGTTTATAAAAAGTCTGGTCTTGGAAAACTGAGACTTAACTTTGATTTGAATTAAATGAGCAATTTCATGCTGGTGGGGTATAGGCAATGGTTATTAATTTTTCATTTGATCCATTTCAGAGTGCTTTGATCCTTGCAGAAGCAGAGTTGCAGTAGTAAGGCCCCAGACATCTATGCATTGGATATTTATGATATTCTGTTGTGGTGGGTAGTTCTGGTTGCACGACTGAATACTGATTTCTTAGGGGTGTTGCTGCTCCAGCTGCATCCAGGAAGAGAGTGCCGGACTGCAGCCCTTTGTCTCTTGGTTCAGTTTCCTTGACTATCTCTCCTTACCTTTCAGAACAGTCATGCGTTGATGATGCTTTGGCTGAATGACTCTTATTTGAAACCTGTCTTTTATTACTTTGTTTTTAAAGAAGCCAAGCAGTTGATGTGTCAAAACCTGGCAGTCTTAACGTTACAGTCAGCAGCACTAGCCACGAGGCAACCCTGCAGTTCCCATGGCCTCATCCAAAATGTGTGATCTGTTTAACACTGTAGTCATGCAAGCAGGATGCTATAGAAGGACCATGTACAGTCTTCCACCACAGCCACAATGGAGGGAAAAGCAGAAACAATTCTTCCCTTAGTGAGGCAGCAGTTCTTGAACGAAGATGATTTCCTGGACCATGTTGGTTCCTTTCTTCCAACTGCAATGCTCATTGGGAGGAGCTGTCACAGATTCGTGGATGAGATTAGTAGACTCAGTGACAACAGCCTGGCTACAGGGCTGGAAATACTGATGCCAGGATGATGGGAACTCATAAATAATAATAATAAAAAAATATTCACAGGGATTTTATGCACTGAACTGGCATGTAAGGAAACAAGTGCGAAACAAGTGCAGATTCTCTGACTTCTCATATGAGGAGCCAGCCCATGGAGCTTGATACCTGCCAGGACAATCAAATTCCAACTGATTTTCCCATTCTCTGAACATCTCTTTTTACTCCTAAAGACAGTATCTTACATCCTTGCGCTCCTTCCACCTCCATAAAATGGTTTCTCTTATGCGGAGGGGGAAATTATTTTAATCTGGTACTGGTTTTTTACAGGAGTAAAGGTGTCTGAGAGGCTGGGGGAAAAAAGAATTTTCCCTAAGCTTTGATAAACTAATTTAAGTGGAAACACCATTTGGAGGTCAAACATAAGAACTGACTGACACTGCCTCAGAAAATGCAAAATAGCAGTTCAGGATTTATTGGGTTTTGTTGTTTTTTGTTTTTTGTTTTTCCTTTGGGAGTGGTTTATGTAGAAACCCTGAAAAACATCCATTATGCTACTTTGGAGGGGCAGGAAGAATAATCACTGCAGTGATAAAAAATAATGCAGGGACTTCCAGGAACATCTTATGCTGTCTGTACTTTTGGTGCATTTTGCCTGTATGTTAATTGCTACGTATTACAGCATTTCCTGCTGAATTCATTCTAGACTATAGAAGTTATTTACTGTGTTTTAATAACCAGGGCAGGCTGATCTATAAGAGCAGGGTATTTTTTTTGTTGTTGGAGTTTGTTGTTTTTTTTTTTTTTTTAAAAACCACCATTCTGATAGCATTCATTATTCACTTGAGATGACATTAGAATAAATTAATATTAAAATATTTAAATGTAGAACAAAGAGTTTGAGATGTTACAGAGATTGCTCATCCGAGATGCAGCATTGGTGCTTCATTAGTTGCGGCTCTGTGTTGCCAGGCTGAGGTACTTCTGTTACACGTCATTAGCCTTTTTTCCCTTTAATGCTGACTGGACTGTGTTCAGCCTGATTTGCCTGTGCAAACTGGCATGTTCTTCACCTGAAAACTATAGCGATCTAGAATTTTATAAAAATAGCGATAATATCTTCATGTCTTGATTTTTCTCCTTGCCAGGAGCTTACATTTCCAGGAGATTTCAAGGTGTGCTGGTGACACTGTTCATTCCAGTACAAGAAAAGAGGCTTTGCAGAAACTCAGATTTTTGCTGTTAGCCTAAAATTCAGGAATAGCGGCAACCAGTTAGTGGAGTGACAGAGGAATGGCATCTTGGCAAACAAGGCCAAATTTTTTAGCCTCCTTTGGTGTCAGCCTCATCTCATATGCAGAGGCAGGAGGTTTCTCAGCTTCCTGAGAAGTTTGGCCCATCAGTAATCAGTGGTGTAGCCAGCTCACCTTGCTCCCAGCTCGGAGGCTGGGTACCGAAATCCCTCCTCTCCCCGGGGCAGCCTGTGGTGGTGGAGCTGGGGCAGGGGACAGGCAGGGAACGGGTGCTGAGGGCTCCGCAGATGGCTGATCATCCTTAATCTCAGTAATCATACTAACACAGCCCATATGGTCCAGAGCCGTAGGAAAATCCATTTTTCTAATAGTAGGCAATATCCAGAGTTCAGCTGGGGAAAACAACAACAACAAAAAAAGACAAGCTTTTAAGCAGTTAAGTCCTTTGCCACGTGCAGCGTTGAGGAGGACCTGTGTAGCTATTCCGAAGTATTTGCATGTTGACAAGTACAAATCAATCGGCTCCGTTACAAAAGTATTGTGCTTTTCATGCTGAAATCTTGTCGTCCAGCTAAACTAGACATGGTTCATCCTGTGGATGGCTGAACCATCCAGGAGGGGAGGAGATCTGGTGTAGACCATGAGGGGAAGAAGGACCCCACTCCTGGAGCGGGTGGGACGGACTGGCCTTTCAGCATCAGTGTACGGGGAGTGAGAGAGTCCCCTGGGGGACACTGCCCTAACACTTACAGGACTGGTCTCATCTAAGACAGAGACCAGCAGAAGGAGACAGGAGGACCAAAGCCCCTCAGCAGTGGGCTGAGAGCTGCGGAGGTTGTCACCATGGAGGTGATCTAACCACCCTGCCACATAGCAATGTCACTCTTACAGCACTTGGAGTTTCCCTTTAGTCTCAACTTAGGACCACAGACGTAAATCTGAGCCTGGCTTCCTTCCCGGAAAGGCTGTTTGTAGGGGCTTTCCTCTGGGAAATCTTCTCTTTCCCCCCTGCTAATCCTCCCTGGCCCAGGGCCTGCAGGCATGATACAACATGGTAGCCTGGCCTTTCTGAGGTGTTGGGGCTAAATCCGCTGGGTCTACAGGTGTCAACCCAAACACAGGACCACAAAATACAGCGGACAGCAAATGGTGGAGGGGAGGGGGCAAAGGAAAGTGTCCACCATTTCCACTCAAGGCTGTGGCCGGAGCTGCTCCGGACCTGGATGGAGAGAGGTGGTGGAGGCAGGGACAGCTCCTCCAGTGTGGGGAGGTAAAACAGACATGCAGAGGGATAGCTTTGTATTCCTCTGCCTTGCTTTTTGTGGTTTTGGGCCCGTTTTAGTGATCGCATGTGATGTCAGCTTGACCTTCATTCCTCACCTGCTTTTAAAAAAATTTAAGATCTAAAAAGTACACCTACCTGGGGTTTTAAAAAGTCCTTTCAGCTAGAAATTTTCACTCCCATTATTTTTGTGCTGTATTTGCCTTTTTTAAAGCCTCAGCAGAGAAGCTTAAGGTTTTGCATTTGCAACTGTGTCATGTTAATTCAGAGAGAGCTTTAAAATGAGCCCAGTTGATTAAATGCAGGCAGACGACAGTGGCTTTC
>KZ507124.1:36784-53294 GCA_002844005.1 Limosa lapponica baueri | reverse complement strand
CAGAGGCAAGAAAAGAGCTCAGTTTTCTCAAGCTGTAGAATAGCACTCTGTCCCCCCGGTTGCATTGCCTTCCCTTTGTAGAAGAGGGTGAATCTGAGATCAGGGTCTCTCTGGGCAGAGTATGGTACAAGCCATACAGGAAGAAAACAGATTTCCGAACGGTCCTTGCATTCTTTCCATTTCCTGAGCTCTCTCTAGCGTTGTAGGTCACCAGTTGTTGTCTGGGTTTCCATCTCAGAGCTTTATTTTGTGCTTTGTATACACACACAAGAAATGTGTTCCAGCTTCACATCACTGCAATGGGAACCCCAGAGAAGTGAGGTGCTTCTTCAAATGTATTTTGAAAAACCAAAACAAATACAAAAATACTGATTTATTTTGTATGTATGTTTGACACTTCAGTGATTTCACTTGAGTTGTTCTTAATTTACACAGAAAGGTAAGGCTTGGTCTCCTGGGTCTAGTTTTCCACCTGTTCATACAAAGTGTATGTCTGTAAGTCACGTCTGTAATGTCTGCAAGGGAGACAGAGAACAGGGTGTGTGTCTTTCTGCCCTGTAACACTGATTCCCCTTCCAGCACTGAAGGAGTTTATTCACTTGAGGTTTCTCTAAGCCATTCTTAGATGCTGAGAATTTAATCTCCGAGTGTTTCTAGTTGTCTGCATTAACTACTTGAGGAAATCAGGCTAAGGCTGCAGAGCCAATTGAAGTGTGGCTCCCTGTCAGGTTTAAGGAGGTTGAGAATTGTGAAGCACGCATTTACCATCAGCATCACCGTGCTGTGGTCTGCAACTGTCCCTGACCAGGCTGATGCAACACGTTTGCATGGAGCTATGATGGATGTTGTGTTAGGATTTGAGTTTTGCTTCAGGAACTTTCTGGAGACTGAACGAAGCCTGCAGCTAACCAGCTGCCTGTATTTGCAAAGCATAAATGATAGACAACTCGGAGCTGGAATACAGGCTTTGGATGGTGAGATGGTTATAGGCTTCTGTCTTTGTCCCTCTGAGTCACAGATGCTACGTTAGGTCAATATAAAAGGTTTGCATGCATACCTCTGTATTTAAGTTACGTGTATCACACGTGTCTTGAGCTGGAAATCCATCAAAAAGGGATTTATCAGTCTTTTCCAAACTTGTGCTTTGAGCAGTCTTATGTGCAATAAAAAAGCAAGGCATTTCATAAGTGTTGTGGTTTTTTTGGTTTTTTTTTTGCACTGGTCAAATACTTAACACTTCTTACCCAGCTGGTTGTTTCCCATCTGTGTTAGTCTGGATTCCTTCTGATGTCAATTCTGCAAAACCACAGCAAAGCCCATCCCTTCTGTTATTAGGCTTCTTAAGTACAAAGAACATTTATTTTGTCCAAATATATGTGGAATTAGCAGCTAAGGTGCACGGGCTCCCCAGCTCCTTATTCCCCGGGTACCTGTGTACCATGCTCTTTGATCCGCGTCCCATTCCTTCATCGTCTAAGCAGAATAAGCTTTCTGTGGGACCAGTGAAAAGCGACATTAAGAATAAAGTGCCCAGGAAGGGGATGGATGGAGATACAATGGTAATTAAGCTGGCAAAGAAAGTTCTGTGGAATCAAATCACCTCACGCTTCCATGCCTTTCTGTCCTTTAAAAAAAAAATACTCTGGATGCCGGTTTACCCTAATTGGCTCTTCATTCTGGCAAGCCAGAGAGAGATCAGCTTCTTTTTCACTGCCTTTGTGTCCCTGCTTCCCGTCCTAACCTAGTGTAGTCTTCTGTGAAATTGTTTTCTCTGCAGAGACGGAGTTGCCTCGTCTCTTGTAATTCCACTAGAATAATCCTTGGCTCTGTGCTAGAAAAGAGCTGAGCGTAGTCACTGGAGGGAACGCTGGGGAAACACAGGCATCTGCACTCATACACCTTAGTGCTGGGGGAATTCAGGCAACTCGGGAAACATGGAAGATTTGCAACTATCTCTCTCCTTCCTGCAATGCTTGCTCGGTGGTAAAGTAGCAAAGGCTCAGGGAGCAGCCAGCCAGGAAGGTGTGCCAAGTGAGCAGAAATAGCGGGGTGCTGAAGGCAGATGCAGGGGGAACAAATGCTTTGCACAGGACCTCACCACATAAGGAGGAGGGTGGTTTGCAGGCAGGGCACGTAGAGTCCTGGGACTGCTTAGCGTCAGGCTGAACACAGGGCCAGACCCTCAGCACCGTAACTCCACTGACCTTACTGCAATTAGTACAAGAGGTTTTGTCCCAAAGTGCTTATGATCTCAAGTGATGAAATAATAACCTAAGACTTACCTGTCTGTGTAACTCTGTGCTACAAGAGGGAAAGTCCTAGTCCTAATTATTTAACTAAATAAAGGATCCTTATCAACATCCTGTGACCATGGTAAGCGTTGCCCTCATTTTTACACAGAGATATGCAGAGGTAAAGCATGGTTCCTTTAATACATCTTACAATTCCCAACTCACCATCTGAAGCCCTAACCATGAGGTGCCAAACCAAAAGGAGGCACAGCTATTAAACGTGTGTGATTTAAAGCCAGAAGGGAACGCTGTGGTAGGCCTCCTTCATACAACCGAGTAATTCTTTTCCCTTGCTAGATAAATGATGACAATAATACTGAGCTTAACAATTCCCAGTTACACTAGAGAGCATCTTTTTCTGAGAGTTAGCCAATAGCGATTTTCAGATCTTATCGACATAGCCTACGGTTCCAGCCGGATCACACAGGAGTCCTGGCAGACGGTTCATTATTCCGTGTGGAGAGAAAAGGACTTCTTTCAGAGTCTATTGTCACCGTATCAGTATCGCGCCTCAGGTTATCAGCCAGCATCCAAATGGCAGTGCTGAGGAAGATGCTTATCCCATGGTCTGATTATTCAATAATTTCCTGTTATTATTCTCTTGTATTTGCTTCTGAATCCTGGCCATTGCCAGTAAGAAGATTTGAGGGAGACAGGCCTGCTCTAGTTAGTACGGCAGTGCCCACATTCCCAGCTTGGTTGTGACCCGTGACGCGCTGAACTTTAATAAAGGCTGAGCGGTAGTTGAAAATTTTCTGTGGTTGTATCAGCCAGAGTAAATTTAAATCTGAAATCAATTTGCAGGCATGGCTTTGACATGGTTCAAGACAGAAGGATGTAGAGCAGGAACCCAGGAGTAGGGAGACAGCAATTGCCGTGTAATTATGGGGTCTGTCACTTAACATTTGTATGTGATGGGTGTCCTAAAAGAGGAGAGGTTGTCATTTGCGTTATGGATATGCTAATTTGTCATGCTGACAGACAACAGAATCCCAACTCATACAGCCATTGTAACTAATTAAACAGACAAACCAATCAACAGACATGGCAGATGAGGAATTTTAATGCGAAGCTTTAATATATAGAGTGACCTTGTGATGGTGCTTAGTTTAATTTTGTTTAATACCAGAGTCTTAGCAGGAAATTAACTTAAAAAGCACATAAAGTGCAACAAGGCAGTAATGACAATTTTCCCAGGGTTCCACAGCAGCTTTCTTCCAGAGGGATCCCAAAGCATGTTATCAGCTGTCTAGATTCACTTGATGAAAATGAGAATGTGTTAAAATGGAACCTGGATACCAGTGTGCTTGACCAGTGCTTGCTCTCTGCTGAGGTCAGTCCAGTTTCTGTTTTAGTTTAGGCATTGGAGATAAACTCTTTCTTTCTTTGTCCATCTCTCTGCTTGGTCTCTGTCTTGTTCGTGGGAGGTGTACTGTACAACGATTAATATGAGGAAGACTTTTGTACAGCACTCAATTGTTATTTTTATTTTACTTCTTTGTTTCCAAGCAGCAGGTACAGGATGCAATAGGGTGAGGATTTACTTCTCTGCTTTGTTGCTTTAAATGTGGTGAACTGGGCAATCCATTTCCTTTCTCTGTCATTCATAAAGCCATCTGGGTACATCAGCTGTGATGGATCATTTCAATATCATGCCTTCTACCCTGGAAATGGAACTTTCCCTCCCCTTTTAGATAAAAGCTGCTAATATTTGAGTCCCCATTCTAGTCAACCAAGCCATCAGACCTAAGGCTCCCTGACAGCGTATTTGTGTCACGAACATGTGACACTGCTCCTTGCTTCGCTAGCCCAGGCAATAAATATTGTGGAGCCAGTGCAAGAAATGAGAAGAGGGATTTACAGTGCGTAGCATCATATGGCTTGTAGGCTAGGTTCATCCCTGGGTTAGTGCTGTTCAATTCCGAGGAATTATCCCAAGCAGTGAATCTGCTCCAATGGCAGACATGCAAGACTGGAATTCCAGCTCTGTTTTTTTAACTCGCTCTTGTCCAAAATACATATAAGGCGGCTTAGCACAGGGTGCTGGGGATATATACTGAGCTTGGTTAATCCATTGCAGAGGCTGGGGAGAATTTTGAGACTGGGATTTGGCTTCAGCTCAGGCGCTATCAAGCTTCCAACCTCCAGAGGGATTCAGATAACAGCTAGGATGAGAACATTGTCACAGATGATACGAAAAGGATTTACAAAGGTAAAGGCTGAGGGAAATGGAGGGAAGGTCCCCAGCAAAGTTTAGTGAGCGGGCAGATTGATTTCTTTGTTGAGAAATTCAATGTAAGTTATTTTAAAATAAACTTATTCTTCTACTTGCAAACCTCTTTGAAATTTAACTGAACTTCTAAAAGTCGGTTTGTTACTAGATAGCTCAACAAAATGCTCTGTGAGGTCTTGGAGCAGTCAGACAGGCAACACTTCTGTGACGCATAAGGACTAGGAATAGAAAATAGTATTGGCAATGCTGTATGTCATTACATCCCTCCCCAGAGAATCGCTTTTGGTTGAAGAAGTAATGAAACTGGAAGGGGTTAAATGTTCAAACTTTCTAATCAGCCCAGGTTTCAGAACAAATAGTTTGCTGTATGATCCGCTCTCCTTTTTTAGTCAAGTTTTGGTGTCTTTGCAGTCATTCTTACAACCTTGCTGTGCACATAAAAAGCAGTAAAAGCATTTAAGGTCTGTGAGCATTTTTTATACAGGATGAAAGGTGTTCATGCATACAGCAGCTGTGCAGTAAGCTCCCAGCAGAATCCCAGGCTACATGGAATTTACCCATTAGATTTCATTTTGAAGAACAGCCGTTTGTATGGAAATCATTGAAATTTATCAGATTGTCAGTTTTGCTTGTTTAGAAGAAAATTAAACCTTACCATGTTTGCAATGCCTGGCGATTAGGACATACAATCTTATGGTGACAAACAAACACACCCTCCAGTACCATGAAACCATGTGCACTTGAAATGGGGGTTGCCTGGAATCAAAATTCAAAGGCAGCCCTGGCCGAGGGAGGTGTATGGAACGGGGAGTGAAAAGAAAATGACAGCTATCATGTCTGTCTGAATACCTCTGTGGCCTCTGTTACCATAGCATCTGAGCTCTTCCGAATCACTAACCAATTTTGACTGCACAACCCTCCCGTCCAGGGTAGAAGCAGTTCCACTACTTTAAATTCATTCTTCCTATGGAGAGTTAAATGGAGAGGAGAGAAGAGGAGGGAGAGAGATACGGAGAGGCCAAATAAATCAGCACCATTTACAAAAAGGTTGAAAATTAAAAGAGAGGGAGGGGAAAGAGGCAAGTGTTAACACTTAAAACGAAAAATGAAGAAGTGCCATGATAAAAATGATACAGTGTCCAGGCAGCCCGGTCCCCAACCTTGAAAACCCCATAAGTAAAACATTGCTCAGTGAAGATGAATTCTTTCAGTTAACCTTGTTCACAGCAACATCTTTGCAGGTCAGAAAATTATTACTTTCTCACTTGCCAGCTCTCAAACGGGTTCCTGAATATCTCTGCATATGGATGGGTAGATTGGATTGGCTTAGGCTGAACTGAATTGGCAGACTGATTCCCTAAATCTAGGAATATTGTGCGGTATCATTCTTTTTCAGTAAGAATATAACGAGGAAAAAAATCCTCCCTGAAACAAACAAAGAGGCCTCAATATGTTGCCGTCAGACTGTTTTTTAGCCATTGACCAGGCAGAAATAGCTGCACTGCAGCAGAAGTGCCTGGAAAAATTATGAGGACTTCAGCAAAACTGCAAAAGCTATAGGAGGAAGATGCTTGTGAGTGCCTGCTCCATTCCCTTCTGAAAGGTTTCATGCACCTTCCTTCTTTGTAGCTCAACCTTGAATGTACTTTCAGCTCCACACTGCAACTATGTGGTGTGGAAATACTCGTCTTCCCCTTGCCCACGTTTACTTGGTAGTTGAGGTCTTTTGGCTGCGGGGCTGGATGCTTAGGTTCTCAGTTAGGAAAGCTTTTGGGGGGCTTTTTGGACCCTCCAAGCCATCAAGTTGCTTCCAAAAGGCTAGTGGTTTAGCCCAGGGCAAACGGCAAAATCTTGTAACGCCCTGTCACTTCTCACATCCCCAGGCAAAGAAGATACGGGGGATAATGGAGTGCTATGTTTGTCTAATGGACTTATTACTACTTACCAATGCAATTTCATCAGCAAAAGCAGACAAAAATTGATAAAGAGATAGAGAACAGAGCATCACTGCTTGGTGTTTATTGACAACCTTTTCCCACTGGATCCTTTTGATCCTGAGGCAAACATGAGAGCCAGAATGTCCTTAGGCAATTGCTTTTAGGCAGATCCACAGTAGCGTATGGAGGAATAAGGATTCCTAGCTACTCTGAACACTGAGTATTCATTTAGGATAATAACGTCAGCTGGTCAGACCTTGCAGGTCACAGGTCCTTATGTTTCACTGAACTGGCTTTAAAAGGGGACCAGTTGTTCAGGTTTCAGAAAACTAGATGGATACTTGCCACAGGAAAAAAATAAAGAGGCAAAAAAACTGGTGTGCCACCAGTGTCCAAGGTGCTGGGGCAAAAATTGACGAGAAAAGCCTGTGTAAAGACAACAGGAAGCATGAGAAATTCTCCCTGATCCTTTCAGGATCAGTTTCTTTAGCTGAGGAACACAGTAATAGATTGCAGACCCATATCAGATCATTGGGGAAAAAGCTAGATAGAGAAGCAGAAGCATATGGCAATGAAAAAGCCTGCTTTGAGAAATGGAAAATAGACCTTTTCTGTTTTTAATAATGTGTCAACCTTTGTATAAACTGGCTCAGAGCCCAAAGAAATGGACTGTTGCTTCCATTTACAAGAAGACAAGGTCTGGCCTTCTGATAGCTCTATAAATAAATGCTCCATTATCTCTTACAAATATCTTTCCAATATGTTATCTGAACGTAGGTTTATTCATTCACAAATTTGGTCATCTTTTAAAGCAGAAGCTAGTCTCTTACTTTTATCCGGGAATTTCAAAGTGCTCCACACATATCAGTGATTTCAGCTTGTTAAATGTTACCGAGAAGGAAGCTGAGGCATGGAAAAAATGAAATATATGTATCCAAATTCATGCTGTGAGTCAGAAACAGAGCCAGGAATAGACCTGCAATGAACATACCAGAAATGATGAAAGGTCAGGACAAAACCCAGGACTCACTAGTTAGATGAAGCTGCCTCTTTACAAGGCAAGATGCTCACCAGAGTTAGGATTCACTGTGTGCATGAAGAAAAGCTGATAAAATGGGTATTCTTACATTGCTGACACTGTTCTTGTCTATACTTTTCTCTAATTTCCTAGTCTATATGTTTGTGTCTTTTCCCTCATCAGAAGAAGGTGCGTAGGGCTCTGTAGTAAGTATTTTGTTGGTAGCTTTGAAACACTCTGTTAATTTTAACCTTCCAAGGTCTGTCATTCAAGTGAAGGAAGGGGATGCCTCAGATGGTCATTTCACTTTATTTTTCTCGCAGAGGTTTGTGTCACGGGTAAGCCTATTACATAAAAGAGTCACTGCTTGATGTTAGTTGAATGCTTGAACATGCTTGAATGTTAGTTCATTAAGCACAAGATATGATTAACATGAACACTTCTTTAATCAACCAAAGATGCTGTTACAGACACTTAAAAGCCCTGTGCACTTCTAGATGTTCTTTTCTCCGTATTGCTGCTCTGCCCAGATTGGTGGGAGAGCAGACAGTTCACAGTCTCTACACACCAGCACAGAGCAATGTTGAGCCACGGTAGCAGTTTCTTTACTGGATCAGCGGAACTGAAAAAGAATCTGCTTCTTCCCTGCAAAGAATTCCTTAACTTTTGTGCTTAAACCATGTATTTGGGCTGATACGCACCAGGAAGGAATTATTCCATTGAGGTAGAAAGAACTGTGTGATGCTTAAGCAAGATGTGGAAGGTGAGATTACCAAGGCCTCTGTTCTACCCAGCAAACCCAGAAAGAAACAAGATGTTTTTTATTATCATCGTCTTGCTTAATTCCCTCTGCCTTCAGGCCAGTTTGACATAACAGTTACTGTTTCCATCGTTAGCTCCATAAAGATATGAGCAGACATAGTCTTTTCTTGCATCTTACCTTTTACGTATTTCAGTACTCTTTGTTATTTACATAAAGAAGGACTGTCTCCTCACCATTTTGTTCTTCTTTTCCTGGGCTTGGGCTAGCTGAGGCCAACTGCATCTGCCCCTGGCTGCAGCGGCTCAAGCTTGTGGCTTTGTGTCCTTGCTGTAATGAGAGTTAGTTGGCGTCTCTTTGCCCCGTCTGGTGTTATCAGAGCACAGAGCAGGCTAAACAAAGAGACACAGACGCTGCTTACAATTCACTTTGGCTACTCACTGCAGTCTGGTGATTCTCCATTACATCTCTGCTCATTATGAATACAGATAACAGACTATCATGAGCAGAGTAGCCTTATCCCAAAGAGATAAAACTAATCTGTGTGCTTAGATCAGCAGCCTTGTTCTTGCCTAATCTCACCTTGGAAAGCACAGTAGTTGCAGAAACACAGAAAGGAAGTAAGGAGTAAGGGGGTGAGATACCCAGTGAATGTATCTCTCTAATTCTGCCCTCTGAGCCTGTGGGCTCGCCCTGGTTCCCAGCCACATCTTTTCTGAGTATTGTACGTTTACACTGGGCATCATAAGGAAACAGCCTTTTACAAGAATTCTTTTGTTCAAATAAAAACAGAAATAAAGCTTTCGCATGGCCTCAGGAACAATCCCGCTGGGTAAAAGAACCCCTTGTACTCAAAGCTTAACTGGTACAATGGGCACCATGTGCAAAACACTTTCCTTTTATACTAGATTTCCTCTCTTTTCCCTGTTTTGGCCTTTTTTTTGTTTGTTTGTTTGTTTGGTTTTTTTCTCAGAACAAAAGCAACAGCCATATGCTCAGCTGGCCTTGGTGTTAGACGGCTGTCTTTTGACCCTACTCTAATGCAAGCAATGAAAGTGATAAAAACAAAGTTGTTCAAGTTGGAGTTCAAGCTCTAAACCAACTAGGTTCAAGCAGGTGCACGGTCCTGCTAATATTACTAGCAGCTTGCGAGGGAACGCCTGACCCAAAGGTCTGCAGCAAACAGATCCAGATGCATATTTCCTAGATGAGTTTCCGTTCTTACCATGGCCTAGGCCAGACCTTTTAATGTCAAAAACTATCTCCTTGCCTTTGGTGAAAATTTATACCCAAGCTTTCAAGACGCAGTTTTCTCCTTTCAACTCATGCCATTTCAGCCTCCGAATGTGAGCTGAGATGGCAGAGATATAAATGAAAAAACAAAAAGGCATCCAGTTTGTAAAATCTATGACTTAATATTGATCTCGGACATCCCATGAATTGAAACAAGCCTCTGTGCAGAAATCCTCCAAAGATGCCATGTTCACCTCTCCTCTTGACACAACATTTTATCGATCTCCATGTTTGTGCCACATGAATGATGGATTATCGCGTATCAAACCTTGCAGTATTCATTTAAAGCCTTTGAATAAAACATTTCTCACAGATTAACTGAGCAGTTTTAAGTGAACAACCGTTTTCATCTGTTTTAAATTTTCATGGGTACTTTTCTGGAGAACAAGTACATTGTTAATAATTGAAGGGAATAAGACCTTGCAAATCTCTTTGTATTTTAATAAAGTCCTGTTGCACCCCTTTCATTTATTTTTAAAATCTCAGCATTTATAAAAATTCTTTAAATTTACTTCCCTCTCTTTGAAATGAATAATCCTGAGATTACGTGAAAAGAAGTGATTATTTATGTACCAGGGAACTGGAATTTCCTTGTGTCCAGATAGCTATAAATGTGGCTTCTGGTGGATTGAATGAATGAGAGGAAGGAGAAACACTTTCCAGTGGAAGCAGAGATGCACTGGAAGAGCAAGTTTAGAAAGAGAGGAGGGTGTAGAGAGAAAGAAGCAGGAGGCTCAAAGAGAAAGAAAAGGGAAGCAGTTTGGTCATAGGGACAGATGGGCATATGAAAACAAGACAAAGTTTGGGTAGGTAAATACGTAGAAATACGTGTACATAGATGAATGCAAACATCTCTCTAATACATTTTGGTTTTTTTCTCATTCTGTCCTTTAATCCCTCCATCTACGATGCTATTCCAATGACCCATGCAAATCTTTATCAGTCCACCTTTTTTTTGTTTTCTGTGTCTCACAGTCAATTCTTTTCTGTGCCTCAGACTCAAAATCTTCTCTGCCTGTGCCGAGAGCTTCTCAAAGCTTGACTTTACGCGGTCCCATTTCTCTTTTTCAAATACAATTACTTCTTTACACACAGGCCCAGGATTACATTTCAAAGGAGAAGAGAAAACCCAATATGTACATGATTTCTTTTATCATTATCAAGACAATGTCAGCCCTTAGAATGCTGGTCTCAAAAATATTTCATTGCAGCAAGTTTCATTAAATTCAGTGGTCAGATAGAGCATGTTTGGTACAGGGATCTGATAAAGGGAGTCCTGAAGGCTCCCAAAAGTGCTGTACATTAGTCATACATGCTCAGAACAGGGAGTGAGTGAAGAAGCTTTGGCAGCACTAGCAAAAATAACAAAATAAATGCATTAGGTGCCCTCCTCAGAGGCTGTTCGTGCACACGGAGAGAGGGATTGGTTCTCTAACTCTGTGTTAGTACAGATTTTTGTAACCAGTAGATTTTTGCTGATTCCAACCACTCTTGAACTATTCCGCTTCCAGTTCTACAACTGGTAATTGTCCTTTGGTTTGAAGGGGCTGTCTTGAGAGGGGAATAATCAGAGACTCATGCCATAAACTGAGATCTCTGCCTCCTCCAAGAATCTCTTTGAAACGTTGCTTGTAAATTGCTTGTTGATACTTGACTGTGAGTCACCTCTGCGTAAATCTTCGCCAGGTATTAAAACCCTTGAAAAGATGCTGGAATGCTGAAATAAGTTGATGTGTTAGGGGAAGAAACAGAAACTGGACTGGGCAGCACAGCTTGCGTTTAGATAGACAGCTTTCTGTGAGTGATTTCAGGCAACAAGTTGTGAAAACCTGTTGTTGGAAGGAGCTTAAAACAGCTCTGCATTAAATCTTCCTGTAGAGGAGAAAATCTTTTCTTTGCACGTTTTTAATCACGTTTCTTCTTAGCTGTTTTCTGATGGGGGATAGAAAAAGTCAAAATCGGTGCATGAGACAGATTTTTAATGGAGCTGCTGTTATTAAGCTAAGCAGGGTGAGTTTGATGAGTATTTAGGGTGGGACTTCTCAAAAAAAATGCTACTGTAGTTCTGGAAAGGGTATTGTTCACCAAGAACGTCAGGGTATTAAGTACCTCTAATCTGGTCCTTGGCAAAGCAGCATGGTCACAGAGGGTGGTATCAGTCACTGGATATAAAACCGAATGTCTGAGTACTAGTGATCTGGGACGCCTTCCCATTTGCAGACTAATATTCTTCCTATCTCTATTCCCCTTGGATTTGCAGGAGTTGCAGTTCCTTTCACTTCCTATCTCAGACTGTGTAGCATCATCCCTAAATAGCTGTCATATTCCACCCAAGGTGGAAAAAGTGACTGCAGTTTTCGTATAGGAGAGGGATGGGCTAAGCCCTGGGCCATACTTTAGCAATTTATGCCACTTCTGTGGCACAAAGCAGTTGGGAAACTGGATTATCCATTTTGCAGACCAGTTCCTAGAAGCATGTGCAGCTGACATAGCTATCTGTATCACCCCATCCATGGCCCTGCAGGGACACTTCCTTGAGATTCCTCCTCAGGGTATTACTGGAGCGCCTCTGGGTCGTTCTCATTTATGCCATGGGCTGGTACCTGTTTGCACAAGTCACAGTGCAAAGGTTGGACTTGCACATCAGCTGGCGTTTTATCTTGACCCTGTACATGAAATGCATGGGAGCAATTTCTTCTGGGGTGTAAGCTTCCCTGAACAGCCCAGGAAGAATAATACAAGAGCAATTAATTGACGGGTTAGTTCAAACACGCTTAGTGTTTGTCCAGTTCTGTTCTAGGGGAAATCAGTTCCAAAACACAGTCAGACAGCACTGAATGTTTGGGGAAATGCCACCTAATTTGCATTTATTATTCCTGCTGTATCTCCAATTATGGTCTTTGGCTCATGCATCTATGGACAGGGAAGAAGGAGGTTCTCTCTGAGGGCAGTAAATAGCTGGCTTGTCCTCTCCTTGAAAGTGAAATAGGGGCCAGTTTACATCTTTCCGTTATGCATTTGTTTAGAGCAAATGCCTTTCTACCAGGTCAGCAGTTCCTCCCTATGTACCTACTTGTCTCTAAAAGATATGGACTGCCACTTCCCTGCCGTCCAGGCCCAGTTGACTGTGACTGATGGCTTTGCTTAGACCTTGGGAACTTCAGGCCAGTGGTACATCTCAGCAGAAATAAGGATTTAGCCTTGTTAGAAAACAAATGACTTGTCTGGAAGTTCACTCTCCCCCTGGAGTATAACACAATCAGTGCCCACATGACTGCTGCACGCACTCCCTGTGACCACGGGCTGGAGGGCAATGCGAGCCAGGGCTCAGCTGCAAACCCTTTGTACTTCTGTGACATGGGTTTATTTGGGCTTGAACTGCAAGTGAGGTCAGTGCTCCTGTCACTTGAAGCTCTGGCCTCCTGATGATCCTATTTTTGCAACTGGCTTGTCCCAAATTGACCTCCTTTAACTGCTACTTAGCAAACACAGAGTCACACACGCACCATGACACCTGGGCATGCAGTCACACAGTCCCAAATTCACATGAGCCAATTCACTCTCTCTCTTGTCCCATCTTTTTGCGCTTCAATGCATTTTTGCAGTCTTAGAAGCAGAATCAACCGTGTTGAATTGCTCCAACACACAGGCTGTTGCGGGCACACGCTTTCTTGCTTGTAGATGCAGCCAGGCACACAATCACAAGTTCACAAGCAGTGATATTCAAAATACAAATATTCACCCTTTCCTTTCTTTCTTGTGCATGTTTACACACAGTCATAGCGCAAACACAGACACTTTCGTGTGTGCTCTGGATCTCATGTTTCCACAGAGTCCCACGAGCCCTCAGACATCATCTGTCTTGCACAACAGACACAATCCCTTGAAATCATTAGGTTTGTGTGAACACCAGTGCATAATACACACACTGTATGACAGGTAAAGGTATCCAGACCACCCTCCTCTGCATCACACATCCACTGACAGTGCAGAGATCACATGAAAACATGGTGTTATTTTCACTTTACTTAAGATGGACAAAATTAATGAACTGAACTTCACTCTAGGATCAGGAAAGCAGCTGTGGGAATGTTTTGAAGTCATGTTACATTGAAGGTCTGTTATTTTTTAATATCCCCATATCCCCAGGTGTATTTTCAGATATGATCTATGGGTGAATACTGAGCCAGCTGTAACCCTGACAACAGTGACACAGATGGTAATCAGCAAAATGGACTAATTGAATAATGTTGAGTTAGAACCAATGGTTTGCAGAACTCTGCTAGACCCCGCAGTAACTCAGTATAATTTAAAGCTGTTGAGTGAATTTCACATTTTCCATTGTGGCTCCGCATCTGGAGATGGTGGAAGGGACTTGCATGTGGACAGCACAGACAATGGGAGACAAGGCGCGACAGTGTGTGTGTGGGGAGATCTTTCTGGAGTTAGAAGAACTGGATTTGTTTATCCCCATAAAACTCTTTGAGGCCCTTGAATAACCTAGAGACGTGACTATTCATTACCAGTCCACACTCATAGTCAGGGACAGATTTGCTGTATAGAGCACCGTGGTTGTGTATTTTTAGGGCTTTCCGTGATTTTATGAGGCTTCCTTGTGCCCTGAAAAGGGAGGGGACATACAGCAGGTTTGTGCGTGCTTTTTGCCCTGCTGAAATACTAACCAGTGTTGTTAATGTGAGACCTCGTTTCATGTGTAACGTGCCACAGCGCCGCAGGGATGGGATGTTGCAGGAGCACTCTGAGCATCACTCAGGACAGGGAAGGTGGGATGGGGTCACCCCAAAGCAGAGCACATTTTTGCTAAGGGCCACTGTACCTCTGATAAGACACAAGCAGGAGAAGATGTATTAAATGAGTCAGCCCACACAGAGAAATATGACAAATATCTTGAGGCAAATAGGAGTTAGAGTGTCAAAATGGTTGCTAAAAAAAGGGATGAGGAGCTAGTTCAGGCCCTCCCTGAACCACTGAGGCTGTGGTAAGCACATGGGGCCAAAAGGCTGAGCCCAGCATAGAGAGCAGAGATCTTTCCAGGTGTCGACTCAAGGGTCTGGGATAGTGGTGAGTGTGGGAAGCTGTGATTCAGCCATCTCCCCGGGCTTGTGTTTCTGCAAGCTTTGAATCAGCCTCGCTGCGGCAATAGAGAGGGGTGGTTGGAGGCAGAAAACAAAGCATCTGTAAATGGGAAGAGGCATTGACTTTCTGTCATTAACCTTTGAGACCCTCTTTGCCAGCCTTAGCAAGGAGAAGAACGATGAGCAATAGCCAGTGTTGTTGCTGTGCAGAGACCACTCCAGCCAACTGATTTATGGGGCAACTAAATAATTCAGCCTGTCCCTGCAACGCTGTATTAATTCTTGTTCTGTCACCAGGGCTGCAGTGTCTGGGGCATACAGGCTTAGGGTGGTTGCTTGACAAACTCCTCTTCCTCGCTGTTCCCAGGACACTAGAGCCAAGCCGAGACAGAAGGGTATGAAAGAAAGGGGCAACTGGAGTAGCAGCAGAAAGATGCTGCTGGTGGGAAGTGTTGGGAATAGCTCTTGGATGAACAGGGAGCCCAGAGCAGTGCAAGATAATTGCCAAGAACAAGACCGGGTCAGTCCAAGCCTGGAGCATCCATCAATTTAGCCATGGTAATTCCAGCAGACATGCACACCTTTATCTCTGCTTCAGAGCAGAGACCAAGGGAACCTCTTAGCTGCAAAGGTCTGAAGAGCTTTCTCCTGTACACAGTCATTTCAGCTATGGTGATTGTTTGTGTGCTGTTAACACCATTAAGTGTAACAGCTCCAGGAATGCTACAGCTGTAATGATGTGTTACCCCTTAATAATGAGTCCATTCATGAGAATTGCAGTCCCCAGCGTGAAAAATGTTTTGAGACTCCATTCAAAGGTCCATCAGTGGAAGGGGGTTGGAGTGAAAAGTCAGGAGAGGGATGAAGACACCCAGGTATAGAGGGTGGATGTGGGGGGAGAAGTTGATGATGTGCTTTTGCCAAGATATGTCTGGGTGGCATCTGACATTTCAGAAAGCTGTAAAAAGCCAGAAAGTAAACAAGCCTCATTAATTCCAACAAAGGGCAATGTATGTAGCTGCCAGTTTCTGCTCTTTTTTTTAGCTTTCCCCCTTAATGTCTAAGGGCTTCATTGTCGTAAATACCATCACAAATTGCATCACAAATAGAGCCTTAAAATATTTAAAGAATAGTCGAATGGTAGGTAACTTATATTCTATGAAGTGAGTCTTTCTTCCTTCCTTCCTTCCTTATTTCCATTGCCATGTATCTCTCCTTTTCTCTTTCTCTTCACCTTGTGTCTCTGTTCCCTTGATGTCTTCCTTGCTCTCTGTTTCTGTCCCTCTCTCTGTCTCTCTCCTCCTCTCTCTGCCAGACAGCAGGCGTGTGTTCCCAGTGCCTCCAGTGTTTAGTGCAGTTATTCTCCTAGCTGTTGGGAAGGAAGAGATTTGGGGTGGAAAATTTAATGAGGTGATCCATAAGCCAGCTGTTTCCCATTTGTGTTTGTTTCTTGCTGGAACAAGATAATTTGTACATCCATTTGGCAAACTGAGGGACAAAGTGTCAGAGTCAGGGTCTGTGACACACGAGGACTTTCACAGGCTTTTGCTCATGTATGACTTGGGAGATGGCAGAGCTGTAGCCCAGGGTCACAGCGAAACTCCAGCTAAGCCCCACGCCAGGCTATGCCCAGCATAAAGCTGCCAGGGAGAGAACTGCAAGCAGAGCGCCTTTCAGAGAGGGGAGAGCAGCTTGAGAAAGCAGCTGACATGGAAGAGCTCACGCAGCAGTGACAGACATCATTTGCAGAGGTGCCAAATCATTTCTGCAGGCTATTTCTGTTCAGGCACAGGGCAGCGGAACCGCTCTCACTCATAATAACCTGCGGTGCTGAGGAGTGCCTGGATATGGATGATAATTCATCCAGGGGTGCTCTCCCTCT
>KZ507123.1:58848-68965 GCA_002844005.1 Limosa lapponica baueri | reverse complement strand
TTTATGGGTGATACAGTTGAAGAGGTCCTTGAGTCTGATGCAGGTTTTGCAGTCCAAGTATATTTCTTGAGAAATACCTTTGGGAATCCAGAGGAGGTAGAAAAAGAATTGCTCAGATTGTCATTTCAACTCCATTTGTTTTCACAGTCATTGTAAGTGGTCACTATTAACTTGTAGTTTTACAAATTCATAAATCTGTAAAATTTATGAATTCCTCCTTCCAAGTGCAGCATCATATATGTTGCATAATACGTACTGTAAATACGGAATAACTTGCCATTGGTGACTGGACTCTGAACAGCTTACTTAAGTATGTAGAAGGCAGAGATACTTTCCCATTCTTGCCACCAATTCTAGAGCCATTTGACTTGCAATACGTGGTTCAGTATTGTTTGCTATAATACATGTTTATAAAAACAAACTTTGTCACTTACTTAGTACCAGGACTTGGTGACTATGGCTATTTGGATTGCTACAGGAAAAGCCTTTTTTCTCAGCCCAACATCCTTTTTTATTTTAAGGAATAAATGCTTGCAAAATGTTATTTTTCAAAACAAAACTATTTTTGCTCTAAAGGAAAAACATCTGAAGCCACGATGATTTCATGGCTTTTTTTTTTGTCTGTCTCTGAATCAAAAATAGTCAGGCTCATCCAGCCTAGAGGCTAAACGGTCCTAGTGCCAATATTTCATTTGATGTGGCTACAAGTTATAAAGAGTACATCCTGTTGAAAATGGATAGATCTGAAGGAAATTAAGCACCAAATTGTCCTGGACTTTGCAAGGCCATGCGTATGCTGAAGGTAATGATGATGTCTCTAGTAAGCTTGTAATAAGGTACAAGACTAAACGTGGAAAAGCAGCTTGTTCACTGTTCTGTTCTTAGAAATTTAAAAAGGCAGTTATGATTGCAGTCGTGAGACTTTAGTTAGGATAATTTAGATTTGGCTCATCTCATTGTAATCTGAGATTCTTAGTAGGTTCTCCAGAGGCAGGTAAATATCATTAACCTTTGGAGATCCAACAGGTTAGTAATAGGCACCCTTGCCACTTAAAGATATCCAGTAAGAACTATATAACAACAAAAAAAAGTTGCTTAATTTTGTCATTTATACTGATCCAACTTGATGAAGTGTATGTTTTTTCTTTTAAACCATGACAGTACAAGAGCTGCAGCTCCAGTTGGGGCTGTATGTGGCTATGCCGGTATGACAGCACTTCCTTCTAGCATAGCTTATCCTCATAAATTTATACTGGAACAGCACTTACAGTAGCCTTTTGTAGCACTTCCAGCAGGCCTTGATATTCCTAGGAGAAGGAGGAATAGGAGGTCGTGGGGAGGCAGGAGAAGGAGGTAAAGAAGGGGTGGTCTTCCATTAGCAGGCTTTGGCACAGCACCTGTATTCCTGCAGCACCCAGTGTGGCAGTGCAGTCCTCCCCTTGGCACCAGGGAGGAATCTCGCTCTACTGAATGTACTCGTTTCAAATGGGAAGAGTTAGTGGTACAGAACCCTGTGTCCTACATCTCCATTCTCTGTGCTTTGTTCTTCTTGCTCAACCATGTGTTTCAATTGTACAAAACCTTTCTTCTCTTGTTTCTCTCTCTGTTATTTTGGCATTGCTGCAAGCTTCAAATTACCTCTCAGATGTGCTGGTTTTTGTGTGTGCACTCCTTTGCTGCTAGTAAAGACATTTGTGTAGAACCTGAGGCTGTGCTATAAGTGGGTTACACAATCATATGACTTCTAAAGCAGGATGGAGTAAATTTATTTTTTTTTTTTAATTTTTTATTGACCATTATGAATTTGGAATATATTCTTGTTTGTGGGTTGGATTAATGTAAAAAGCAAATACAAGTTTGGGAAGTATCTTGTGTTCCTT
The DNA here is from genome assembly GCA_002844005.1 of Limosa lapponica baueri. Taxonomy (NCBI): domain Eukaryota; kingdom Metazoa; phylum Chordata; class Aves; order Charadriiformes; family Scolopacidae; genus Limosa; species Limosa lapponica. Next base: position 67,085 of record KZ507123.1, on the reverse strand, counting down.
TGGTTGCCAATCCGGGGTCTGGAAGAAATTTTCTTCCAGTAGATGTTGGCTGCATTTTCAGTTTCCCTTGTAGTTCTGAGCGGGGATCAGGTGGGTCAAATACCACGGATCTGCTCTTTGTTCCAGAAACAAGAGTTCATACTGTTACTGTTTAGGTTGTGGTGATGTCCAAAACATGCTGGATGCTTTCCAGACTGGAAGAAGGAAGTCATACCTGCTTGGAGAGTGCAATTGCTCCAGGTGACGGAAATTGTGAAAGTGTCTGGGAATAGCAGTGCCGTACAGAAAGGCTGGTCGTGGTCAGCATGATACCCGGCAGTCCAAGTTGCAAGATGTGGAAATAACTAGTGCCAGTATTTACCAAAGAAGAGCTTTAAGAACGTGTTGGACAAACATCTTTTAGGTTTGGTTTGGGTATAGACTGTGCTGCTGTGAAAGAGAAAAACCTCTTAAGTCCTTCCTGCTCTCCATTTTTGGTCTGCTAATCCTGTTTTATAGAGATACAGTGATACGTTCGGATGAGGAGATCAAGGCCAGGCTGGGCATTTTTAATCAGATTTTTTTTTCTGTTTTCTGTTTTTAGGCACTGTAATGTGATTCCTGCTTTTGGAAAATTTGCGTTTCAGCAGCAGGAGGTTTATGCAGAGGAATACGAGCATTAATAAAGCAGATTTATTAGTTTAGTAGAATAATTAATAAACTGATCTAGTAAACTAGATTTATTAGTTAATAAAACAACTTAATTGGGAGATGTAAGGGAAAGTAGGCTTTTTGTATAAAATTTATATCTAATAGACACATTCTGTACAGGCACTGAAATAAGTTATATTCATCCATTTAATATTTTTGTTTTGTTTTTAATATTTAAGCATAAATCAGTTCAAGAGGAAAATTTCAGAATATAGCTGTTCATCAAGCACATGGATTGGTCCAGATGGAGTCAGATATTCTAATCAAACCTTCAATCAAGGTAAGGGGAGCTAAGTGATTGATACCTGGGAGCAAACTGAATTTATGTTACTTGAAGTGATACCCAAGTATATTTACTCACAATGTAGGTTTTCTTCAAAGTAATGTAGTGCTCCCTTTCGAGGGATATATCAGAACTAAATTCTGTATTTGAGCCAAATATATTGAGAAGTTCCTGAGTTATTACCTCTGAAAAGAATGGGGAAAGAGCCCTGCTGAAGTAGTATGGTTGCCTTTCTTTTGCTTAAATGGCTGCATTTTCTCCTTGTTTAGATCAAGATTAAGATCACACAGACCAGATGGGAACCTTGGGACTGTTCCTTGTTTTCTTGAAAGCGCCCTAGATGCTGAAGCTGACATGTAAACTCCAATTAACTGATCTATGTACTTTGCTAATTTTTTAACAGGTTTAGGCAATTGAGAACTACTACAAACTGTATTTTTGTAAAGGACCCTTTTAATGTTTTGTATCTCTCCACGTCTCTTCCTCTGTGTTGCAGCTGCTGCGCTTCTCATTGAAAATGGGAAGCAAGGGATCATGTATCTTTTCAAACGTGGGACTCATGAAGAATTTGGATATGCATCCCTCTGCACTGCTTTGACACTTTATTTCATCCTCAGCTGTTGGACGGCAGGTTCTGCTGTTGCCAGTGGCTTGGTTATTCCTATGCTGTAAGCTTCACCCCTCTTGGTTTGAGCTTCCTATACAAAAGGCCTGTGTTGAGTAGCAACAATCTGAATTGTAAGCTGAAATCTTGGCAATAGCAAAGCTCTAATTGCTTGGAGGAGGTTATATAGGTGGAACAGGATGGTTTGCTTGGAAAGAGATGCTAAAATTGTGGAAAAGAATGAAGAAAAATCATCTGAGAATAGCTATGGAAGGACCATAGCCAAAACCATGTACTTTCCAAGTATAGATCATTTGAATCCTTTGGGGACCCAGAGAGAGTCCCGGCTGCTGGCTCCGTCTCTGTAACTGTAGAAATACGGGTTCGGGTCCAGACTTCTCATCTGTTTCTTATGCACATAATAGCCTGAATCTTAATCTTGGACATCAACACCCTAGACTTTGGAGAAAACTGCAGTTAGGTCTTTTGTTGTAATTTTAGAAAGCTGTGGTAGACTAGAGCAAAGTTCTTACAGTAATGTTGAGAGGTTTAACGTTCAGCAAGCAAGGAATCATGGCTGGAGTGTGGGGTATCCAGCATAATGCAATTCAAATACCAAAAAAATTCTAAAAAGAAATCATTGTGTGTATTACCTTCTGCCTTTGCCCTACCCCTGAGTATTCACCTCTTACCTTCCCCAAACTGTTGTCTAAATCAATTTTTAATATTCAGTGTTTGCTGAAACATGTCATACTTGGCTGAATAGATATTGATAGTGAAGTCTGTCAGCCAGCTCCCATGTTTCTGACCCAATAACCTAAATTTTATAACCATTCTAGAACTACTAGAACTGCATCCATCAATAAAATGAATCAATTGCATGAATAAACGGGGAGAAAGTTGTGTAATGGTGCAAGATGATGCTCCCCAAATCAGATAATATATGCTCTATATATGGCCATTGTATAAATAATAATAATTCACCATTTCTGTAAGGTGAATGTCTATACAAATACAGTTCATTGGCTGACACTTGGATCTCTATATTTTATTCCTTGCATGTGCAATGAAATCCTGTGTCTCACGCCAGCAATTACATGCCCAACTGTGCTAAATTTTGGGTTTGCTCTTCAGTGTAGTATATGGTTGGTTTGAGGACTCCTGGCTTCTCTTCACAGCTTCATTCCTGGTTAGCTTTGGGCAGGTCATTAATACCTGTTAGTCCATTTTGCCCATTTATTATATGGCTGTAATACTTTACTTGCCAGGTTTATGGGGTGCAGGCAGGTAGCCTGAATTCTAAGAGATTATATAAGGCTGAAGCTCTAGAAGTGTGGGCTTTTTGTGTGAAATATCCCAGTGTGTATGTATGTGACCTGTACGTTTGACTGTATTCCTGTAAGGTTCATTCTCATTTGGCTTTGAAGAACATTAAAAAAGACATGCTGATAGTCCTTTTTCTTCAAAGTATGATACATCTGGCAGTTTTGTGCTAGTGACTGGCACTAAGTAAATGCTTATGCTAAGGAAGGATGCTATAGATTTTCTTGGGAAAGGAGTTGTTATAGAAGTTGACAAAATTATCTGGGATCAGCAGAATATTAGGAGAAGCTTGAGAAAACACTATCCTTGGCAAGAAGAGTGCTCTTTTTCTTCTTGCATACAGGTACACAGGAGCTTTGTATGGCAGGATAATTGGTTTGATCCTTGTTTCCATTTTTGGTGTTCAAACGAATGAATACGGAGCATGGATTGATCCAGGTCTCTTTGCTGCCATTGGAGCTGCCTCCTTTTTCAGCGGTGTGTCAAGACTAACCATCTCCCTCACTGTGATAATGGTAAGTATGTTAAGTGTTTAGGTGTTTGTGTGGCCAATGTTGAGTTGAGCTTTTGCTGCTGCAGCTAAATGAACCACAGAACCACAGGTGGTGTCCCATGCACATTGAGCCACAGAGAAAGAAATTATTGGCCTGGCCATCTCTAGCTTGCCTGAAGAAGTTGTTTGTTTTGTTTTGTTTTGTTTTGTTTTTTTCCTGAGACTTTTTATTTGTAAAGTTTGGAAATAACACCTTGAGAAATCTGACGATCTCTTTTCCTATTATTTAAATTTTGGGGGGTTACAGAAATTATAATGGCATCAGTGGTTCACAAACAAGAAAGCAGAATGTACTATGTTTTGTTTCTTCTGGATTACAAAAAAAAATAGTAGATCACACTGCTTGGCTTGGGAATTGACTTCTGGGGGTGCTGAGGGCCTTGTGCAATGCACCTTTTTATGTTAGGGCTGAATATGGCCTTCTGGATGGAGTAAGTGAAGGATTTGCAGTAGTATAGGCAAGTGATGCTACGGGAAGCCTCCCCAGGTCTATCTGGTAAATTTATACCTTATAGATTTCAAAATTTTGAGATTCCCTTGGAACACATTTCATATTTCTGTTTCCTGCCCCCGTCCTTTTATAACAGAACATTTTGAGTCTGTGCTACAACGCTTTCCAGGCAAACCTCTGAAAGCGACAGGATTTGCATGTAATAGTCTTATAATTTGAGAGGATGTTCTTTGCTTTCCCCGGTTGCAACACCTGGGGACGGTGAGTGAAATCAGTCAACAGAGAAGTGACGTTGAGGTCACAAGGGGGAAGCTTTCACCCTTCCACGGCAGGACATTCAAGCCTTATGAGTGTTACTGTGTGTGGAAATTCCACCCATGACTAAACAAAGTCTTGGCTGCCCAGCTGGCTTTGCCCAAAAGGCTCTCATTAAAATCTTTGCAGATGTCAGAATTCACCCGGAGTGACCAAGCCAGGATTTTCCCTCCTAGTACGCTGTTGCGCAGTGTTTGATAAAGTAGCTGTTTATCGGCACTCGCTCCAAATTGGGTTCATTTTAGTCATAGGTTGTGTAAATTGTGTAGAAAGCATTTTTTTTGATGTTTTAGCTTGGAAGGCGTTGGATGTGCATAAAAACTTCTCTATTGTGAAATACTAATTAGATTGATTATGGAAACACTCCTCCTTCAGTGTCCTCTTGGTACTTTAGCACTTACTTATCCATTAAGTAAATAGGCACTCTGCTATTTTTGCTTCTATTATTGCTGTTATGCATCTTTTAGAAGTTACTGTGTGATTTGTTGGCCAGCTACTAAGTCTGTAAGACTTGGAGGGGAGAAAGTTGGTGCCTGAATGCTGGGTTTAAATTTTTTTGAGAGCCCCAATTACCATGAAATGTAATGTCTTTTCCAAAGTAGGCCTGAATTTTCTTGCGAAGGCTCAATACATCTTAATTTAAGTATCATTTGTAAACCATTACTTTATGGTGCTGCTGCAGAATATAAGTCCTTAGTGGCAAAAGCAGTTGATTGACATCTTCCTTAGCTTTGTGCTCATGAGGCTGTGCTTCATTGCGGGGAAGTGAGAGGTGATTATGTGCCAGAACACTTGCTGGTCTTGGATGACAGAACTGCATTTCATTCGACTCTAGCAGAGAGAAAAGCCTACGTTTTATTTGCTTCAATTTCTCTCTGCCTTCCCCATTACCTGCACTTGTTCTTTTTTTTTTTTTTCCAAGTGCCTCTGTGAGCATGCATGTGCAGCACATGCAAAACAATAGCTGGAAACTGTTAAGAGAGCTGTAGGAAACTCAGTTGGAAAGGCACTAGAAAAATGATGAGGATTGCATTGCAATGTGTTCTGAATTCCCCTAGGTGTCATGTTATAACTCTTCTGCGCCTCTCTCTGCAGAGGCAGATTGTGTTTCAATTCATGTTCATCCAAGATAAATAGCTGCATTGCTTGAGGAAATATTAATTTTTGAGGAGAAAAAAGGTCTTGGACATGACAATGCGAAAACATAATTAAAAGGTTGTGCCCTCAAACCATAAAATGCACATATTTTTCCTATATTGTCTGATGGGTTCAAAAAGAATTGAGAATGTTTGCTTTGGCTTTTCACACAGCCTTCCATTTGGAAACAGTTATGAATGTGGGACTTGTAGCGAACAGGTTTTTAAGATGCTTTTCTTTTTTTTCCTTTTTTTTTTTTTTTTTTCAGGGCAGACCCCACAGGCATCTGCCCACCTCTTCTTTCTTGGCTGCCTCTTTCTACCCCCCATGCTGACACTTGACCCTTCTCCTCAGCTCTTTGCGGCAAACGGTAGATGTGGTGACATTTTCCTTGGCAAGTAGAAGGACCAGCCTTATGACTTGCTTTCCCGCAGCCTTCTGTCTCCCACGTCTTTTTAAGTGTCATGTGTCCTGAGCTTGCTGGCCTCAGGGTGCACTAGATGTGGGAAGAGGAATAACATCTTCCTACAGTGTGTTTTGTCTCTGGGTAATTCTGTATTTTCATCATTCCTTTTGTATTTTTACGTCTCAATAACACTGCCTTGCAGGGGTTAAAGAGGAAAGGTGGCACTGGGCTGGCATAGGATTAGTGTTCTTGTCCGGTGCTGGTGATGCCCCTGTGTCCAAGCCGAGAGAAGCTTGATTTATACTGATTTGGATCCTTTGTCCCCTGAGTTGTCTTTCTTTCTGTTACACAAGATGGAAAATAGCCCTGACTCTCTCCCCTTTCTTGCCTTTTCTGTTCAAACAGAATTAAAGCAGTGTGTCAGTTTATTGGCCTAGTTTATTTCTCCAAAAAAATCTCTTCTGATGGATATGGGGAATAAAATTAATTCAGAAAAGGTTCAGACTAAAAACCCTCCTCTGAGTGTGAAACACTGAAATACCAGGCTTTTGACGGATGTAGACTAAAGGAGAAAATAGAGTATTCCTTAGGATTTGGAAGGGGAAATGCAATGTTATTATATATACCAAAGGGAAATCTCTGTAGGGGATTAAATTGCCTAAAGTTGGTCCTTGAGTCTCTTGCTAATGGCAAGTGTGGCTGCTGTGAACGAGTGGCTTGTGCAAATGGCCACGGTGTTGGTATTGAATGAAATAAAAATGACCACCTGGATGGGGCTTCAGAGCGTTATTAAAATTTGCTTGTTGATGTCTGTCTGAGTCTGCAACGCCGCAGAAACAACAAGCTGCATGTAAAGTCATCTGCTTCGTAACGGTGTTGAAGGCTCAGAGGAGAGGTTTGCTCGGGCTTTCTGCTCTCTGATGCCTAAATTGAGACAGGCACACTGGCAGGGCACTGGATGTAGTAAACTACACTGCTGTAAGTCACCACTCTCCTATAGTTAGGTAATTAGATATATTTGTTATACACAGTCCATTAAGAAATGAAAACAAACATTTATTTTTTGCATAATTTGGATACCTCAGTGGTAATGTATACTTCTGACATGCTTCACAGCAGTGCTACAGGTTGTCTTGAATAAGTGCAATAAAATAACTGTGCCAGCAGGTAGTAACAATTAAACCCTAATCTCTCCTCTCTCTGTATTTCTTCAGCACTTTTAATTTAGGCAAAATGTACTTACCTCAAAGTATAGGCAGGATGTATTATTGCAAATGCTGTGGCTGCCCTCCTCACTTCCTCTGAGAAAGCGACTCTCAAGAAGCTTAAGTCCTTTTACAAGAAATTTAAGTAGAGCGTCAGCTGTGGGCGCTGACCGTAGATGACAGACACATTTTGTTTTACAGATGTGATGTGAGAATACAGCACAGCCAACCACTCAATCCAACTAACTGGAGGGAAGTTGTAAGAGGAGCAGAATGGTGATATGAGATGTTATCAAAATAAGCACAAAACTTCTAAAATACATGTAAAATCTGCCTGGTATCCAGTGCAGCTTTTTCACAGGAGAGCTGTGTTGCTCAGTGGTTGCAGGAAGCAAAATGCTGCATTTTCAGCCATTTACAGTAATGATGATGCAAGCAGGAAGGATGGTTTTGAAAATGCTAAAACAAATATAAATTCTGAATCTGTCCTTGTTGGAGTGGAGGTGTCAGGTAATATCTCATAGCTGGTGCTTGGGGACCAAAGAGTGAAAACAATCCTGGCTGCTCATGGCATTGCTTGTCTGGGTTGCTGCTAAAGAAATCATCAGGGAGCCAAGAATTCTCATTGATTTAAATCAAATTTCTCCTAAGTGAGGCCTGATCTAATGGATGATACCTCTGTTCTCAAGGTGAAGATGGATAAACTGAACATTAACTGGGCAAGAAAATTGTGATATGTATCACGCTTGGATTAAATGTAAATGTTAATAGATGTAAATTCTGGGATTTCTTCTTGTCTAGTGGGATGCCAGAAAAAGTCTGTATAGCTCTGCCTTTCAGCATGCTGGGATTAATTGGATTGTGTTATTTTCCACTTCAGCTTCCTCTGTGGTGCTGGAGAGCCCCGGACTAGATTGCCAGCAACCGTGTTTGGGTCTTGGTTGGTACCCAGTTATACCTTGAAGCATTTCTGTGAGTTTCCCCTGCTTACCTCTGCAAATTATGAATATTGTGCTCTTTTGGGTGTTTTTAGGGGGCATATAATTAACTTACATGCTGCTTTTCTTTTAGTTTTAGTAGAAATGCTGGGTTACCTGGTGAACTGATTTTCCTATGTTTCTTTGCACATCTGTCAGAATTTAGAATCATAGAATGGTTAGAGTTGGAAGGGACCTTAAAGATCATCTAGTTCCAACCCCCCTGCCATGGGCAGGGACACCTCCCACTAGACCAGGTTGCTCAAAGCCCCATCCAGCCTGGTCTTGAACCC
>KZ507123.1:40345-54103 GCA_002844005.1 Limosa lapponica baueri | reverse complement strand
TGCAAGTGATGTCACCTTTTTACAGAGAAGGGGAGATGCAGAGTAGTGTTGTACTGATCCTATTCTTACTCAAATTAATCCCAAAATAATTGGAGTAACAATGCATAATCGGCAAACTGTTAAATACATTAAATCCTACTATTTTCTGTTGACTTTGCCCCAACTAGGGGGAGAGAACTGTGTGTTTTTTGGCAATAGCTTGTCTGGAAAATGAAATAAGTGAAACTGTACTCTCAGGGAGAAGGACAGGGAACGGTTTCAGGACTTCAGATTTCATAATGCACTTCTTTAAGAAACTGGAGGCTCAGGGAATGAGTACCTATGCTCATTTTGAGAACAACAGGCTTTTGTAAGTTTTCTATTCTGATATTTAAGGTTTAATCTCTTACCGAAGTTAAAGCTGAAATGGAGTTTGCAGCCCGTGGTGTAGAGCGTTTATCACATAGCCTCAGCAAATTCACTGTCCAGTCTGCAGCTGTCTGTAGCCACGGGGCTCTTTCTTCTCCAGCCTTTTCTAGACCTCAGGACCTGGGGCCATAAGAATCATGGCATTCTGGAGATGCTGGTTTTGGCATCATTTCAATATGACAGAGATTCGTTGCAGTTGTCTATCTTATTTAAAAAATCCTCATGAATCACAATTGAAAGAATTCTGTGATACTGTGGGTTAAAAAAGTACAAGGTTGCTTAGCTGGGTAATTATACAGTACAGTGCTTGTTTTGAAAAGATTTAATACGTGAGGCTGCTGGATGTTTAGGCATATTCAGCAACATGCATACACAATGCTGCTATTTTTATTAGTGGAAGGTTCACTTGACACAACATGCACCAGCATTACCTTCCTGAGACACAGATTTAGGTGGCTTTGAAACCTCCTTTCAGGGTTTGGTGTCTGCTATGTATGTAAGATGAAGAGCCAGATTACAAAAAAAAATAAAAAATCACTGATAGATATCTTTCCAGGGGATCTTGGCAAGAGTCGCTGCTATCGCCTATACTGTTTCCGATATCGCTTGCATCCATTGCCACAACCTGTCAAAACAGATGTATTTATAGGCCTTGAGGGACTGAAACAAGAAATCAAACATTTGCGTAGCATCTTCCATCCAAGTTCCCAAGGACTGAGGCTCAAAGGATTTTGATATGTTTCCAGGGATTTCTTAGCTGCACTGGGTATTTCTACGGTCTCTTTAGTAGTCTCCTGCTGCCGTACTAGGTCTTGGAATTAGAAAAAATTGTTCTCTCTTTTAACAAGGAAATCATCAACACAATGCCGGTTGGCTTCAGAAAAACTCACACGAATATTTAAATCCACATCAGAGAAAACAGGGATGAGATCTCACTGAACATTATGAATTAAGGTAAATTAAGAAGCAGTGCACGAGTGCGATTAATTAGAACTACTTAAGACAGAAACTACTTAAAAAGTACGCACCCTGTGCTAAGATATTTTTTTGTGCTCGTCTTGGCATTAATTAAGTTCTAGGGTGCTAGGGGCTGCCTGCTCCTTGTAATGGCCTGGAATAGTTAATGGGGTTGAGCTCTGGAAGAGGAAAAATCCTACTAATTGTGCAACCCTCCTGGCACTGGGGTTTGGCAGGACGTCCTCACAGTGAACCTACGCTGGGTGTGCCTCCCTTTGTAGAGTGTGATGCACGGCTTCGTGTGCCTGAGGCTGCAAGAAATAATCATTTTCAGCAGTGTGGGGGAACTTGAATGCATAACTTTTCGGGGCCAGCATGACAATTGTGTCGTCTTAGGAGATTTATGTTTACTGTATTGCAGCATCCCACTTTTCCAAACTTTTCCAGCAACGATGGTGATGAGTGATAAGGAGATACAGTAAAGAGAGTTGAGTTAATGGATGTAGTCCTAGGACTATAAAGGATTTCTTTATAGGTGAAGTGCACAGGAAAGGAATGTTTTTCACTCAGTTTTAAAGAGAGAGATTAATGGAAGTTCAGGGAGGGAGTATTCAGCTGGATCGATACGAAGAAGGTGCCTCTTTTGGCATAATCCCAGATGAAAATAGAGGACTGTGATAACAGCATTTCAAGTCATAGTTTGTCAGGACATTATTAAGTGGGAAGTAAAGTAACTTCAATGTTCAATGCACAGGTTGCTAAGGGCCAGCAGATCATAATCCAGAGATTAAAGAAATTGAAATGCAGATCTGTATTGTTTATGAAATGGCTGTGACAATATAAATAACTTAATCCTGGAGATGTAAATTCCATAAACTCCTATTCTCAAGAAAGCTGCATGAACAGCTCTTTTACTGCTGTGAATAGGGAATTGTTCCCTTCCCTTCTTTACGTCAAGCGATCAGCTTGCAACCTTATTGGCATTTGCTCCAAGAAAAAAATCATCAAAAGTTTTCTTCTTGCTACAAGCCCTCCACCCTTTGGAAATGTTCTATTGACTGTGAATGATTTTTTGGTGGTGTCTTTAATCAACAGTAGCAAAAATTTTAAATAAGAGGAGTTCTGGTTGTGTGTGAGAGAAATGAAAGGTGCTTTCCTGAATGGTACTCTTGAATGAAAGGTACTCTTCCACAAAATCTGGTGGCATAGAGACCAGGAAACTACGGCCAGAACTTGTGTTTTGTGCCAGCTGCAGCCTCAACTCCAAACCTATTGGATTTGGCTGGTAGTACCAAGACTTCATGTCCCTTTCCATCTACTCCCTTTTAAAACTCGCTCTCCGACATATTGTCTTACACCTTTGTCCAGTAGCTGCTTGCTTTTTCCCAAATATTTTCCAAGTTCCAGGCCTTTCAGTTAAGTGTGCGTAACCTTGCAAAGTATGACAAAAATATTTCTTTTGGAGAGTTTGCTTCTACCAAGGATGATGGTCTTTATATCATGGGAAGGAAGAAGATTCTGTCTTTTGTTTGTTCAGTTTGCCAGGCAGCTCTTCTATTTGAACAAATCTTGAAAAATGAATTAAATGAATTTCACTACAAAATACATCTGTTTTTTGGGTTTTTTTTTGTTTTTGGTTTTTTTTTTTTTTTTGATGGGCCCTCTCTTCTGCATTTGTCATTGTAGGCTGTAAGTAGCAAGGGAGCTCTCTTGCTAAATGGTTTTTCAGTAGAAGAAAGAAAATTGATTTGTACTATGTAGCTGGCTGAAGATCTTTTCTTTGACATTATTGGAAATATCAAGGGTTCAGGGAATATTCACTGTATCAGCAGCCTTGCCTCTAATGAGGTTGTTTGGGCTTCGTTCTCTGAGCTGGGGTGAAACCTTTGAAACATGTTAACCACAATTTGATTGAAAAGTGGAGGAGGGTTTTTAACAGTGAGCTTTAAGTAAACTGCATCTTTTTGAATTTCCTGGGCAGCTGCCTTTCTCCCTTTGATGTACCGTGCCTGGTGATGCTGTTAATGAAATGCATAATTATGTGTTATATAATAAAACAGAGCTAACATGAAGGTGCCTAATAGATTATAATGATGTGGAGGCCTGAGAAACTCAGGACCGTGGGGGTTGTTGAAAAGTGCCTCCGGTGACAAAGAAGATATTTAAAGAGGTTTGAATAACTGTGCTAATAAATTAATTGTGGTCTGTGTGCATATGTGTGTAAACGACATTTTTCAAGATTTTGTATATAGAGAGAATATTGAAAAAAAAATAAGTGCAATTTACTCGGCTGCTGATGTATGAAGTGTCAGCGCCGAGTGCTTCCAGCGCCTATAAACGCTGCTGGCTTTGCACAGACGGGTGCCCTAGGCAAAGACATTTTTGGCACAGCCTGCTCACCCGTAGGATCAAAAGGAAAAAAAAATAAAATCTGGCAATATGCACAGAGAGTAAATTGCATCCTAAAGGGCAGCCCCTAAAATGCAGGCTTGGAATGAATATCAATAAATGAAACGTCCCGTTTAATGGCTGAAGAGTTGTAGGCGCTTGGTGGCTGCCCCTAACTTCCCCCCTTCCTTTCTCTGCTTTTGTCACCTTTATTTTATCTCTCCCTCTGTAATACTCTGCGTAATTTGTTCCTTTCTTAGAGTCTTTAGGAACTGGTTTGAACAGGTAGGTATTTTTAAAGGAGAGGCTGCATAACCTTCCAGCCCTGGGCTCTTAATGGTGCTGGGCTTACTTGGCTGCTGTTCCGGGTTTACAAGAGCCCGTCTGCTGGGAGAACTGGTATGCAGGGAGCTCCAGCGTGAATTTACAGCCTGTTGGTTACTTGGCACTAACTCCCTGGGTAGATGCTTCTAGTACCTACTGTGAGTGCTTTTCGTGCGGGTCGGCTTTAAGAGTGCTTTCCCGTGAGTTAGGCGGGCTCCTTTTGGAAGGTGAAGTATGTTGTTTTTCACTTCCCAAGTCCCAAGGGTTCCCCAGGCGGGCAGTTCGTGGGGAGTAGCTAATACACAGTAAATTCACACCCAGGCTCACCCAGCCCTAACTTCCTCATGCAGCCACGTCCTGGGGCTCTGCACTTTGTCTCTCTCGGCAGGGAGCAGATGGCCCTTCTCTAAAGAGGGAATACCAGTAAAGCCTTACAAAGAGCACATATATGTGCATGTGGGGGTTTGTGTGTGTCCATATGTTTATACAAGATGACTTGAATCTGTCACAGTTCTTGGATTAACTTGTGCTTCCTTGATTTTTATCGAGATACCCTAAGAAGAGCATTGCTGCTGCATTGCCACCATCCTTGTCATTAGCGGACGATTTAGGTTTTAGCTACAGGTTTTGGCCAGGTTTTGATGAATTCTTCCATTTTCTTCTGCACTAAGAGCATCATGCTTTTTCTTATATGAGTGACTTTTTTGTGTGAATCTTTCTTTGTTGCGATTCCCTTCCCCAGCATTTCTTATTTGATCTCTGGAGTTTATTTTTGTATTTGATATGCTTTTGTTACTAATAAATGTTCTCCCACAACTTGAGGACCCCCAGTAAGAAGGAAATAAGGTTTTCTCTAGTTCTTCAAATACTTGGATGTGAAATCATGTCAATTTTTTAATAAAACTTTTGATTTAGGCTGGGCTTCGTGAATAAATTGATCTATAATTAGTGTACAGCTTCACCTTATCTTGGGTGATGTTAACCTTAACCTTGGGTCTATATTTAACCTTATAATGGGTTAAATTTTCAGGCAAGTTTTCCTGAAATTTTATAAATTACTTTATCTGTTTTTCATGTTTGTGCTTCACATGTATTGTTGATTTCTAAGTCATCTGCAGATTTGCTGTTATGGTTTTTGCTCTAGTATTGCCTATTTCCAAGAAAATTTCATATCGCAAAAATTGCCTCTCCAGTTTCCCTCTGTTGTGAGAGTTCAGGACAACTCCATCAGCTCTCTTTTGGCCAAAGTTTCAATTTACTTACATACAAAAGATATTGCTCAAAATGCTTTTAACATGTCTTGCTTTAATGACCTCAGCCATACTAGCCTGCCAAAGATAAACAGCATTTCTGCTCGCCAGGCGTTAACTCCTGGAGGAAGCGAAGTCCCACGCTGAACCCAGAGGCACTTGCTCCGAGCGTTCAATGTGCTGTTGTAGAGAGCAGCCCTCCCCAAGACCCCAGCACTCAGGAGGGAGCTGAGCTGCAGGGCCTGGGGAAAATCAGCACAAGCCCCAGAGTTTCTCAACAGCAGATGTAAAATGCCGCTGAATGTTTGCGACAATAAAGGATGAGGGCCCGGGTCAGGCCAGCTTGACTGTTCCTGCTAGAGGATGGGAGGGCAGGAGGAAGGGATCAAATGGGATGAAAAACAAAGAGGGGAGCCTGGAAAGCCAGGCTCTGGTTCTTGCTGTTCTGGAGATATTCTGTGTAGGTTAAAGCAATCACTTGAGAGTGTTTTTTAGAGTTTGAGTTTCAAGAGTTTTTAGAGTTTTAGAGTGCTTTTATAGCTTTTAAGAGCATTTTTATATTGATTTTTAATGCTTGTTTTATTCCAGAAGAGTTCCCCATAGCAAGAGACTTTAAAACAAAAACCCTCAAAAGGAATCCACAATAAAGGAGTCTCCATCTGTGTGAATGAGTCGCAGCAGATATGATGAAGCAATTCTTAAAATCCCACAGTTGCTCTTTTCCTTTCAACTGACATGTTCCTGGTGTTTTTAAATAAAACAGTTGAATACTAGGTTTAAAGAGACATTCAAAGAATGCTGTGGTGTTATTAGAAATCCCCGGCTATGTCCAAGCAGACAGGACAGTTGCATGACCCTGTCGTACACGGCTGACCGTGCCGTGTGAGTCCCTTGTTGGGATATACTGTAAATCATCCTAGAGTTTTTAAATAAAACAGTTGAATACTAGGTTTAAAGAGACATTCAAAGAATGCTGTGGTGTTATTAGAAATCCCCGGCTATGTCCAAGCAGACAGGACAGTTGCATGACCCTGTCGTACACGGCTGACCGTGCCGTGTGAGTCCCTTGTTGGGATATACTGTAAATCATCCTAGATGTTATCTTTCCAAATGCAGAACAGAGACAGCAGGAGGGTGAAAGTATCAGCCTGGATAAATTTGCTACAGCTTATCAGGCAGAAATGTGTTTATTGGCATTCTTTGAATGTAGATTCTTGGAGTACTTGACAATCTCCAGCTAATGAGGTCTATTAAATGGTGGCGTGCTGCAATTCAATTTGCCCGAATTGCAGAGAAGTTTCTGGGCAAAAAGTCTTTTAGTGTTTTGAGGAAAGTTTGCATATTTAATCCTAGGATAATTGCTGATGACTATCCCTTTTTAATAGGATACAATGGTAGGGGAAACAGTGGGAAGTGAAAGGAGGTAGAAGTTTTTACTAAAAAGTCTTATTAAGGTAGCGTAAAGAGAACATTTCTGTGCAGTCATTTTCACCACGAACAATATTTGGCTTTATTGTGAGTTGGGCGTAAAGAGCATTAAGTGATTCACATTACTGTTTACTTTGTGTACGAGGATTCGCTCCGAATCCTTTATTCAAAGGCAGTTGTATGGTGTGCTTTGTAAAGCCCCTGCCACCACAGCTGTCACACATCTGCAGTCAAGAGAACTCATCCTACCTTTGCGCACTTCTGTTATGGGGGCCGTGTCCAACTGCGGAGGCAAAACCAAATAGCTGAAGGGGGATAAAGTATTAAAGCATGCTACGTATTTTGCCACTCATCTGACCATACCCTCACGACACAGGGAGAAAGTGCAAGTACACTTAGGGGAAAGGTGTTTCAGCTGAGATACCATAATTTGTGCGTATGTTTCTCTACAACCAGCGCTGCAGTGCCACGTTCGTAGGTTTGTGATCGTGGGGACAGGGGTGCCTGCACCGTGCCTTGTACTGCCGCACGTTGCTCAGCACGGTAACTGTGTGATGTTCCTGCTGCTTGATCTCCTGAGCTGGACTTCTGCTGAAAGCTTCTTGTTCCCTTTTCTGGCATCCTTCAAGGCAATGTTTGTACAAGGAGTTTGTTCTGTCAGGAAGCAGCAGTATGGGAAAACAATTTTATATCTCCTGAGCTCAGCAAGAAAGAAAAAATATTTGGATTTGTTTGCATTTTTTAATATTTGTCACAATGCCAAGCTATTTTAAGCAATCTGGCTACTCCATCTCTACTTACCCTCCTCTGATACTTCAAAATTATCACAAGCCACCTGAAATATGGGAATCAGATGTGAGTTTTAATGTAAGTGCAGTGCTTCAAGCTGATAGGAACGGGAGGGGGAGCTGTCACTGCATCAGCCAAGACTCTCTGGTGGAAGTATTGATTGATTATTCATCCCTGGGAAAGGAGGGGGAGCGCCCTTCCACTTTTAGCAGACTGAATTGCTTCCTGTTCCATTGTGAAAGAAGTAGGTAGTCCATTGCCTGGACCATTGTCGTTGTCTCCAGGCGTAAGAAAAGATGGAAAGTCCTTTGTTCTCTTTTCTCCTTAGGTAGAGATCACAAATGATGTCCAGTCCTTGCTACTGATAATGCTGGCTGTCATGGTGGCCAAGATGGTTGGTGACTTGTTCAACACATCCCTGTACAGTTCCCTCCTGAAGCTGAAACTCATTCCCTACTTGGACGTGGAGCCTTTTGTTCATCACAGGAGAAAATGGTGAGGTCTCTTACGTTGCTGATATGTCGGTTTTCTGTGTTAAGTTCTGCACAGAGACTGTGTGGATTCTCTGAGACCTGGAGCTTAGAGGGACAAAGAAGTAAAAGGAGACCCTGATGCTGAACAACGTCCCCACAGTGCAATGTGCTGTACAATTACAACAAAAGAGACTGCCTTTCTTTTTGGGTTTATGGTAGGATCTGAATTACCACTGTCACCAGAGTCCCGAGAGCAGCAAGTGCTCTATGGTGCCTAGTTAGATGCTGTTAGTGGTCCAATTGGTCCAATGGAGAATCTAGTAGAGGTTTTCACAGTTGTGATTCTATTTCTTGTGAGCAAATGCCATAGAGCAAAGGGACAACAACAGAGTATGCAGAGTCCCTTATGTTGGAGTTTGACTTACCCAACTTCTAGATTACTAGTCAAGGCTTCCTGTGTATTTGGTACTGTAAGATGTACATTTTCAGGCAACGATTCCTGCCATCCAAGGATAGCAATTTAAGGCAGGTAGGATGAATTGTCTTCTGGAAGTGCCTCCACTGACTATAGATTAAATGAATACCTTGGAAAAATGTTTATTTTTTAACTTACATTAATCCAACCTGTCCTGTGTATCTTCCAGTGTGTGAGCCAGTATCAAAAACTTAAGTCTGTTCATGGGGATTTATAACCAGTAATAAGAACCATTTTCTCTCCGAAGTGTAAGTGCTGGGTCTACATTTATCTGTAGATAGTGAGAACCCTGTACTATTGTCTTCTATAAAATAATTAGAAGAAATGCCGATTCTTTAAGACATTCTCTAGGAATTAATTAGATAATGTAGTGAAGAAATAGAAGGAAAACATTATTTATTTATTTACTATAGAAAGACTTTTTGTTTTTCTTTAGGCATATTTGGGTACTATATATCCACAACCAAAGCTATTTGCAGGACATTAGCTGACATTTCTCCCAGTATTAAGGTCTACTGGACAATCTCTGAGTTTCAGGTGACCCTGTAGGAGAATAAAATATTGGTGACCTGTTCTGTCCGCACTTTATAACTTTCTTCCAAATGTAGCCATATCTGAAAGTTTTAGCAGGCACATTGAATGCTGGGTATAATCTAACTGCATTTGACATGAGAGGAAAAAGAGCCAGCACTGTGGTAGGAGGAAATAAAAACAATCTGTGACATTATGGATGACTTCTATATGTACCATGGCAGATAAAACAGAGGGGAAGAAGTCATAAAGTTTCCCATGGTATTCCATTTAGACGACAAGTCCATGGTAAGAATTATAGCTGCTTTCCTGGTTCAGAGTGAGGTCCTATTCACTCAAAGGACAAATATATATATATTTATATATATAAGATTTCATTTCCCTCCCACTCCTTTCCCTTTCCTCTCCAGGAACATTAAAGAAAGTTTCTGGATAAATTGGTCACAGAATATACTGATACTGTAAAGCAAAATACATAGTGTCACAAGTTGGTAAAGATTTTATAGCTAGACACTTCACGGGCTGCCAAGTTTTAGTCTAAATCCTCTTAGACATAGTCTGAATAGGCTGATACACATCTGAACTGGCAGATGGAGTTGCTAATCTGCTCTCCATTGTATTTGGGAAGTCTTGGCAGTCAGGTGAAGTCCCCAGTGACTGGAAAAAAGGGAAACATCACACCCATTTTTAAAAAAGGGTAAAAAGGAGGACCCTGGGAACTACCAGCCAATCAGCCTCACCTCTCTGCCTGGTAAGATCATAAAACAGATCCTCCTGGAAGCTACGTTAAGGTATATGGAAGACAGGGAGGTGATTAAAGACAGCCAATATGGCCTGACTAACCTTGTGGCCTTCTACTATAGAGTGACTGAATCAGTGGACAAGGGAAGAGCTTTGGATGTCATCTACTTGGGCTTCTGTAAGTCCCTTGATACAGTCAGGCACAACGCCATTGTTGCTAAATTGGAGGGAGATATGGGTTTGATGGATAGACTATTCCATGGGTAAGGAATTAGCTGGATGCCCATATCCAAAGAGTTGCAGTCAATGGCTTAGGGTCCCAATGGAAGTCAATAACAAGTGGTGTCTCTCAGGCGTCCATGTTGGGACTGGTACTCCCAGTACCAGTTAATGTCTTTTTTAATGACACAGACAGTGGGATTGCACCTTCAACAAGTTTGTAGATGACACCAAGCTGAGTAGTGCAGTTGAGGGAAAGGACACCATCCAGAGGGACCTTTGACAGGCTTGAGGAGTGGGCCATTGGGAACCTCATGAAGTTCAAGCCAGTTGCACCTAGGTTGCGACGATCACTAGTATCAGTACAGACAGTGTAATGAATGGATTGAGAGCAGCCCTGTGGAGAAAGTCTTGGAGATATTGGTAGATGAAAAATTATATATGAGCTGGCAACGTATAATGGCAACCCAGAAAGTCAATTGTATCCTGGGCTACATAAAAAGAAGCACAACCAGCAGGTTGAGGAAGGTGATTCTCCCCCTCTACTGTGCTGTCTCTCATGAGACCCCACTTGGAGTACTACATCCAGCTCTGGGGTCCCCAGTACAAGAAAGACATCGACCTTTTAGAGCAGGTCCAGAGGAGGGCCGCGAAAATGATCAGAGCACTGGAGCACCTCTGCTGTGAAGAAAGGCTGACAGAGTTGGGGTTGTTCAGCTTCCCCATTCAGCCACCTTAGACCTCCAGGATTTGGACTGATCCCTAGATCTGTCTTATAGCTTAGGCATCCCAAAGCCTGAATATTGACTCAAGGGAACTCTGGATTTATAATCTGCCTCTTAAAGTCAAAAATGTCGTAATTGAGACAAATTATGAAGGCCAACATGCAATCTTCATAAGAATTCTAAACCCAAGATGCTATTACTTTACCTAGCATGAGAAATACACAGATTAAGGCAAGACAGTTAAAAAAAAATTAGTGTCTGTACATATTTCCTTATCTCTGCTTCCTTATCATTTCGGAGCATCCTTGAAACTTGAGTCAAAATTCTACAGAAAAGTGCCTGGCCGTGACTTTTCTCTACTTGTGTTTTCCCTGTGGACCAAGATTTCTCTCTGACTGGCCATGCAGCTAACGAGATGCTGTGGGAGCCTGCCTATCTGCCTGTCTAGTCTTTCTTTTATCTCAGAGTGACCACCCAGAGTATGTGAGGCTCTGCTGTTTTTAAGTTCCACTTATTTGCTGCACTTTGGGAGTATTTTTTATCTTCAGATGCCTATACCCAGCTGTCTTTTTGCACAGGCTATCCTCTTTCTCTGGTTGTGTCAGATGGGTTGAGGCTTTGCAACCGCATTATTGCTGCTCTGGGAAAGTGTGGGCGGCACAGTTACATGTGTGGCAGGTTCTGCATCCTCTTTGTTCAATGTTAATTATTCCATAAGATCACAAAATGTTTAAAGTGTGCATTTCTGGATTCCCCAAATCATAACAGGGACAGAGGTCGGCTGTGTAGGAACTGGTAGCTAGCGTGTGTTTATAAACAGGTGATAAATTGTATTTGTGTAGAGTGAAAGACTTGGATAACTAACAGCTTGCTTAAGCCACATAAATTGGGATCCTTCTTCAACTGAAACTGAAAAGCGTTTGGAAAACAATGCCTGGTTGGTAGCAGGGAGGAAAAAGGAGAAACTCAAGAGAACACATGTTTTTAGGTCCTTGACGCTCATACTGCTAGAGAGACAGCACACATCTCTTTCCCAGTTCTTCATCAATGTTAAGGATGAAAAGACCTTCTGTATTCGACCATTTGTTGATTCCTCTTCCGGGGCTGGATGGCATCCCCAGGGGGAAGATATGTTAGACACTGAACTGAGAAGAGAAAATAGCCTTTACATGAACAAGGCGGGAGGTGGTGTTAAGGCCCAGATCCACAAAAGATTTTAACTCCTAACTGCTGCAGAAATCAGTGGGTACATTAAGAAGCTAAATTATGTACATGCTCACTATGAAGGCATCTCTGTAACTACTGTTATACATGAAACTGGTGGAATCGAGACCTAGATCCTCAGTGGTATTTCACTACCAAATTCTTACTTAGGTGCTGGCATCTCTGGATGTTTTTCTTCCTATGGAGCACAGAGTCTTGAGATTTGTTTTTGTAATACTAATTATTTTTTTGGAACCTCGTTGGTCACCCTGCCTGTTGTATTCTGTGTGCTGGTTGATAATGCTCCAAACACAGCTGTATCTAGTACAGAGCTGCTACGGTGCACCGTGATTTCCAGCTACATTGCACACCACTGTAAACACCCCCCTTATAAAATCTGGTTCACTGGAGCACTCAAAGCTGCTGGCTGCCAGGGAGTGTTCTTTAATGAGGGTAAGGAATACTTGAACACATCTACGACTTGGCAACCCTTCCTGCTTTTTATAAGCTACTATACACTTCAGAGAGAAAATATCTTAGAGGCTACTTTTTAATGGGACAAGTTTACTTAAGAGTTGAGTGGAGCTGGTGCCAGTAGTTCTGTTTTGTTCTAGCTTAATATTAGCCTTGTCAAAGTTCTTACAGTGTCTCCTGGGTGTTTCTGTATTGCATACCATATAAAGCTGTTTTGGGGAGTGAAGAATTTTGGCTGGAATATATATTATAGTGGTCTCATTATATTTTTTTAAAGCGTATCAGAGGTGGCCCTATATTAAAGATCCATGGAGCAAGGTTGATTTTTTTTCTTTCTCCCTTCTAGTTTTGCCTTAGCCCACACCACAGACATTGGATCCAGAATTTGAGCCAACCCAAGTTTGAGGGTTATTTGGGATCCAAGGTCCTGGTTTGGCCTTTTATAAAATTTGGGGTAATTAGCAAACTTTTTAGATGAGGCTTTGAATTTTGAAAATTACCAGACTTTGTGGGGGGAGGAGGGTGTTTTTGGTTTGGGCCTAGACTAGCAACTACTACACTGAAAAATTCCGTACCCATCTTGCTGACACAAGCGTTCATTCAAAGACAACTTACTGAGATGCACGTGGTGCATCCTGTCTCACCTCTTTGAGAAAGAAGCCGGTGTGTTTCATGGCTGCTTGGCGCTTTCATCCTGAGAGGCATCATTAGGGGGTGGACTTGGCAATGTTTTCCCATCAGAGGGCATCCTGCCCATCTTTTGTAGAGTGTTTGCGGTGGAAGCTGGCACATCAGGCTGCACAAAGGAAAAAGGGAGCTGCTGTAACAAGGCCATGCTTTGTCTGGGGAGAACCCTGGCTGCTACAGAAAAGATGCAGGGAAGGTGTTGAGATGTGGGTGAGATTTATTAAAATTACATTTGGGCTTTGAGCTGCCTCTATGTCAGGGTTAACAAAACATGGCAAAGAACTGGTTTTAGTCCCTCTTTTTTGCCTATTCTCCTGTGCTGGGTTTGGAGTTTAGTGTGATCCCTTTACCTGAGCAGCAACTGTAAGGAGCCATAAATGGTGGTATTGACCCCCTGACAAAAATGCTGTGGGAGAGCCAGGTGTTGCTTTATGCACGTTGCATAAAGATGTTGCAGCATGGCTTTGCCTTGATTTTAACGGAGGGTTGGTGGTGCCCATGTGGGATGGGTGAAAGGAGTTATTGCTCCCTCCTTCCCCTGCACCAGCTCCTGCAGATCTCTGTTGCAATGTCCATCCTGTCTCCCTTTGCAATCCTTTTAGTCTGGAAAGAGGCTGATCCTCTCTTGCTTCACTCTGCTCAGGCCTTCATACCATGCTTGGCTTCAAATTATCCAGGACTTCACC
>KZ507123.1:22729-35597 GCA_002844005.1 Limosa lapponica baueri | reverse complement strand
TTCTTCTTCTTCTTCTTCTTCTTCCCCCCAGCCCCCACCCCACCCCACTCCCCGGAAAAGATTCCTACGGGCTCAGATAATAATTTGGAAAATACAAGGATAGCTGAATCATTCCCATTCTGTATACAGTAATAGTAAGCAGTATGTCCACCAGGGTTAACCCATTAGACATCAAGAGAGCTAATCTGTCTTTGGATCTTTCTCTCTGTGCGTGTTTATACACACTCATATGTGTTCTCTCTGGAGCAGGCTAGGTGTTGCTTGCGGGGGTCCTCCTTTCCTGACCATTCAGCTGAGCAGCCTTGGTGGGAGGGTGTTTGATCCTGACCCCCTGAGAGCCTGGGTGCTGCAGCATCCCCCACATCTTGGCGATCCCAGGTGAGGGTTCAGATCACCCATGGCTGAGGTGAGAACCCATTTCGGATCTCTCACATTTCCACCAAATGTAGTCTTCTACAGGCCGTGTCTGTTGGATGCCACTCTTCCATGGCCACAGACTCATAGTGCCTTGTAAGGGCTGAGAGCAGGTGCTTGCCAGGCAGCTGCTTGTTTGGACTGAGACATTTCCATGCACACTACTAACCACGTGGGGAAATGCACAGTTCTGAATAGAAACACCAAGTGAGTTTAGATGCCTTCAGGTTTGGGTGAAAGTAGTGGTACTGTCAATAGCTCTGCATGTTTAGATGCCTGGGCTCCCCTTAATGCTGACATGGCTAAAGTAGGCTGCTAGGTACAATTTCTACATCTGTTTTAGGACTTTCATGGTGAAAACTAACTCAAGAACTATGGCCTTTATGTTTTTACTCATGGTTCTGCCTATGGTGTGCTAAGGCCATAGTTTTTAATCTGCTGTTTGAGTAATTCCAGCATGTGGATCCACTCATGTGATCCTTTATCTGCTTACCCCCAGCTCTCATGCACAACCTAATTCTTTTTGCTTTAAAAGCCAAATGCCCGTGTATAAACAGCTACATCTATGCAAAGTGGGTAGGAGAGGCTATTTTTCTAACTTAGTAGCGTTTTTTATACTGACAAAGCTGGTGGGAAAAACTTCATAAGGGATAAAGGAACAGAGAAGCAAGCTCTTGGCAGAACCCCCCCCTAGACATTCAACGCACATCTGCCCCTCTCCCCGCCACCCCAGCCCATCTCTTTTCCGAAACACAGAGGCTTTCTTATCTGTTTCCTTTGTTTCTTTTTTTTGTTCTGCAATTTTTCAAGCATTAGAGAGAGACAGTTTCCCAGCAGATTATGAGACCATGTGGAAATCCATTTGTCTTTAGCATACAGTAGTTTCTAAACATATATAACTTTCAAATCCTCTCTGGGAAAGAAGTGGCAGAGACATTCAACTAACCCAAACAACACATTTCACAGTAAGTGCCGCACTATCAAAAGGCCTTTAGGCTGAATAGCTAAATGTCCCCTCATTTAAGGATATTGAGGGTGCCAGGACCAGGAGACGCTGGGAAGCTTGTCATCTTACAGTCAATATAAATATTTGTAGATATACTGAAAGGAGACTGAGCTGTGCCAAACATTTGGCTCCTGGTTTAACTAGAAGAATTTCTCACTCAGTTTAGGGTTCAACTAAAATAGAGCCAGCAAGGAGTTGTAGGCCTTGTCTGCCGTGCAAAGTTCCACTGAAAACTGATTTTAAATAGGTCTAATTAAATGAAAGCACATCATTAGCACACATGTGCTTACATCAATGCACACGGTGATTTTATTGGTCTAATTTAACTTTAAAACAGTTCAAATGTGTTTGTTTCAGGGGTTAGCACTGAGTGGAGCAAATCAATTTTAAAATTAATTTAATTTAAGTCGTGTCCTTTTCCAGTGTAAGGAGGTTTTATAGAGCTTTTTGTTTCCATTTATTGATCTCAGTGGTATTCTGTGAGCATACCTAGAGAACCACTTTCTTCATAGAATTCACTTGCAAAACTACCGAGCTCAGTCATCTGCACATGATTAACATTTCTGTAGTGTATATATATACACTATTCTATTATATAGTGAGATCAATATTGGCATGTAACTTTTGGATAAGCTTTTTCTTAGTTGGCTTTTACCAAATGTCTTGTTGAAAAGAAAATTGGTGGGCCTGTGACAAGTATGTAGAAATCTTTTTTAATAACTTTTTAAGAAAAAAAAATTTGGATTTAAAGGTAAGCAATTTCCTGCAGTGTTGTCAGTTTATTCACAATGGAGTTTCTTTAAAAACGATAGAGCAAAAGAAAGCTAATATGAATAAACTATATTAATAATGTAGTAGCAGCTACAAGGGCTTCATAGCAGTGTGGCTGCTTCTGTACTAAAATGAAAATTATGAAACAAATCTGTTCAGTTTTTCTGGCCAAATGAAGTGTATTTAAAACAAAAGAACACCCCATCTCAGAAAATACACGAATAGTAGAATCTATAACTGAATGGCTCTAATGCTTGGGGATGTTTATAACACAGGTAAGTAATTTTAGTGACCTCCAACCTGATAATGTTCCCTTAAGCTAACCAGCCTGCCCTCTCAATTGTTTAGAGTCCTGACTATGCTCAGACTAACAATCACCACAAGCGTTAAGCAAACCCCAAAACAACCTCCTGAGAAGTATTTATACAAGATGCGGTGGCCAATCAGGGCAATAAAATAATGGTTTACAAGAAGCCCAAATAAAACCTAGAGCTGTCCTGAGCAGGACGGCCTGTGGCGAGTCAGTGGGTAAACATTCTCAGCGCAGGAAGAGGACGGGAGCGACGGCTAAAAAAGACGAGGGCAAGTCTGTGAATAAATCCAAGCAAACTGCACTGCCTGTTCTCTCCTGCACCTTGGTCCTTGGAGCGTGTTTGAGTTAGGATTACTTTCTCTCCCACCCCTCTTTAAGACCTTTTAATCATTTGAAACTTGCATAAAATATAGAGTAAACCCCATTTGAAGAAAAAGTCCTCTTGTACTGCATGTTGTCTAAGGAAACCTCCATGTTATGATTAGATCTGTTATGGTTAGATCCTTAACAATTTATTTCAGTGGGAAAACTTCCATTTGATTTAATAGCAACAGGGCCCAAACTGCATTTCCTTGAATCATTTCAAGACAGTTTACCATTCAGGGATATTGGCTTCTTACCAAATGACTGTCTCATTTAGGTCGTAAAGCAGATTGTCTTCGTTCCATGTTTTATCCAGTCTCATGGATGTGCTCTTGAAAGGAACCTGAAACTTGGATATCATAACTTTGGTGAAATAGCCTTAATACTCTAACAATTTACGCTAATATAGTGAATTACATTTTGGTAGAAAATGTTCTCACATGTCCTATAAAAGAAAAATTTATGCTATAGCTATTTTCGTAGTGCGGCTATGGCTCTGTGTCTCTCCTTGAGGTAAATCTAATCACGTAAGAAAGATCTACTTGATAAAATCCAAATGCAAGCAACTCTCGTTATTCCATACAAAAAGGCATTTTCAAAATGGTAAATTAAATATCCTTACTTGAAATTGCATTGTGAAAACGAGGGCGTTGTTGCGTAAACACAAGCGTGCAGCAGAACGGCACTCACCAGCTAAGCAAAGCACCCTTGGGAGACATTTGGGCAGGCTCTTAGTTGGGCAGAAGGGACCCACCAACGGGGGGACCCTGCCTGCAGGGGCTGATGCCTGGGCATGGCATACATTTGCCATCTAACTGGCCCGTGGGCAGCACTGCTACCTGGAGGGCTGTAAGCATGGCCTGGGCAGCTGCATGGCTGTTGGTGGGCTAGCGCACATGTAGGTGCCTGGGATGGTTTTTAGGCTCTTGTTTACTGTTTGTACTCTCCTGCTGGCTCTTCTGTAAGTTTCCATTGCCACCTTTGGATCTTGGATGCTGCTGGGAAGGCTGATCCTGGTAAAGGTGTGTTGTGCACCCGTTTAACAACAGCCTGAACCCCCAGCTGCACAGATGGATGGGCCTCATGAACATGGTAAGTTGTGAGTGGCAAACGGAGACTGCCATGATGGGGAAGGCTAGAGACCTGGGACTCCTAGCAGTAAGAAAATTATTCCTTCTCTGCTTTCAGGCCTGCAACTGCAGAATAGGTTTAGTGCTCTGGTAGCACATGGATGGGGACACATGATTTAGTGACAGCAGCCATAGGTAAGACACTCAATGCCTTATTTGCTTCACTGTCTACCAACAAGGACTCCCAGGTCTCTGAATTTAGTTTACGGACTGAAGGATTGCTGCCAGCAATAGCTAAGGAACAAGTGAAGGAATAGTTGTGAGAACTTGAGCCATAGAACTCTATGAGACTAGATAGGCTGCATCCAAGGATGCTGAGAGCGCTGCTGTCTTTTATCTTTGAAATGTTGTAGAGCCTGGGGGAGATCCCCAATGATGGCAGAATGGCAAGTGTTGCACCTGTGTTCCAAAAAGACCAAAAGTTCAGCCTAGAAAACTACAGGTCAGTCAGCCTCACTTCGGTCACTGGGGGGGAAAATCAATAACCTGTTCCTCTTGGAACCGGTTTAGGGGCACATGAAGGAGAAGGTGGTTATTTGGAACAGTCAGCATGGATTGACCAAAGGTAAACCATGCCTGACTGACCTGGTTGCCTTCTATGCAGAAATGATTTGCTTTGTGGATGAGGGGAGAGCAGTGGATGTTGTTTACCTTGACTTTAGCAAGGCTTTTGACACTGTCTTACATCATGTTCTTGTGTCCAAGATAAGGTGTTACAGTTCAGAGGCTGAACAACCAGGTGGTAAAATAACTGGTTGGGTGGTTGGTCTTAGAGGGTGGTGGATAATGGATTATACACTGCCTGGAGGTCTAACAAGTGGAGCACTGCAGAGTCTATCCCTGGACCTGGCCTGTATAACATTTTCATAAATGGCATGGAGGAGACAGTGGAGTGCACTTTCATCAGACTTGCAGATGTTTTCAAACTGGGATGGTCAGGGCTGGACCACTTGCCCTGTGAGGCTGCAGAACTGGGGCCTGTTCAGCTTGGAGGTGAGGAGGCTTTGGAGACACCTAACAGTTTGCTCCCTTCCCCCGCCCTTGCCCCATAACTATTGGAGATCATTGAGAAGATGGAGCCATGGTCTTCACAATGGTGCATGGTGGGAGGACACGAAAGAACAGGCCCAAGTTGAAATAAGAGATGCTCATACTGGATATGAGGAAACACCTTTTCACCATGAAAGCTGCCCAGGGTGCTTGCGCAGCCTCCATCCTTGGAGCTTTTTAAGACCTAACTGGAGAAGGGCCCAGCATGTGGTTTGAGCTCATGGCTGAGTCTAGCAGTCTAGCTAGACTAGCTAGTCTAGCTACCAGTTCTTCAGCAGGAGGTTGGACTACAGAACTCTGAGATCCCTTCTGACTTGAACAATCCTTGATTCTTATGATCCTACAGATACAACTGCAGTTTGGCTTGGTGTTTTTCTGAGATGCAATATATTGGTAAAGGCTTTCTTTAGCCAATTATTAAAGATGCCTTGGCCTTGGAACAGTCTTTCATAAAACAGCTCTTGTGTCTGTGTTTCTTCTCCACCCCAAAAGCAAGGTTATTCTTTACAACAACAGACAGAAGACTAATTGAAAGAAATATCCCTGACAATGCACAGTGAATCAGCGCCAGTCCTTAGTGTGTTCTCACATCTGAAAAAGCTGACTGATGATAACTCAAGGTCTACAGTTACTGTAGACAATACAGATGCTTTATAAATCCCAGACAAAGCCAAGATCACAGAACCGTATAATGCACTATCCCTCGCTTTTATACAAATGACTGATTTGACAAAACCTAAGGATGTTTCATGGACTTCTGCAATAATTTGGAACATTTGCTTTCTGTGCAACAGAGCGAAACTGTAAAGCTGTGAAGATGGAAAACCTACGTACTGCTATAAGAAATACACTCTAGAAACTGCTGGAATGTAACCGTATTTGCATTGCTCCTATTTAAAAATCATTCAAGCTTTGTACATATTTCATGCAATTCAGGAAGTAGCTATTATCATTAATCATGTTTTCACATTGTGTCCACTGTGCTAGGTACAGTGCTTTTAATAGTAATACAGTGTACAGTATTTCTAGACAAAGCTTAAGGCAGGCAAATACAGATTTTTATCTGGCCTATGGAGATGGAAGAGAGGCAGAGGATGAACAGGAACCTACTCATTTAGGAAAAATAAATTCCTCTGGGGGAGTGTTTTACCCAACAAACAGCCACAGCGGCACAGTTCTGACAGCAACTCATCCTGAGCAGCATCTATGGTTCCCACCAAGTTCCATCATTTGTACTGCATCAAATGGCAGCACTCAGAGGGGTTAAGAATGAAGAAATCCATCTCTGGGATTTTTAGGTTTTGTTTTCACTAATTGACACTAAATTCTGCACTCAGCCATTTTGATTTGCAAGATAAACTACTGCTTATTTTAACTAAGAAGCAAAACGTGGTTCAGAGTGGTTCATTTTTCCATAAATTGGTGGATGTTCTGGTCCCTTGAAATGTGGATCTGTAATAAGATGGTGTTCCAAATTTTCATTGCCTGCAGTCTGTTTCATATAACTGGGAATGGGTATGACGTGATTCGACGCATATAAGACTGTTCTTTTTCAGGATTCATTTAAATCCATCGCAGTTTAGAAGAAGAAGAGACTTGTTTCACAGCTGTGTAGGTGCCATGTATGAAGCGCATTGTCAGTTCAGTTACTCTTAGGCAGATGGTCACATCACAAACCATCGGAGTAACTGGCTTGAAAAAATAACCTTGTGTCCCTCTCAGGAGGGAGGACAGTAATTAACAGCATATGGAAAGAGTTGGTTTTACCACAGGGATGAAAGGTACATTGGTAAAACAGGATGTGGGCAAAATTATGCTCCAGTTGTCTCTGTCTGTGGTTTGTGTCAGTCTCTGTCTGAACAGGAGATTCTGGCTTATGGTGTATCCAGATGATAGTCAGAATAATGAATGTATTTTTTTTTTTTTTAAACTAGAAGATATAAACCAAGATTAAACCTAGAGCAGTTAATTTACTTCAGTTGTAAGAATCTGGCCTACTGTAATTCCATAGAAGTTACTCCTGAATTTTGCAGAAAGTATATTTTTCATTTCACCCTACTGTCAGAAGTAGTGGGTACACACATTTTCAAATTTTCCATTTCCTGAAACTTTGCCTAGAACCTGAAAACTGTTAGAAAATATTGTAAAATATGTATGTGATTTGTAAGCTATCTTTGAAGAGGCTATCTTTCTAGCTGCTACTGCTGCAAAAAAAACCCTATTGCAATGATAAGCATAAGCCTGAATTTTTCCAAAATGCTTAACTTTAAACTATTTGATATCAGTCAGAATTCCAGAGGATTTCAGCGCAGATTAAAAATCTTTTTTTAATGTGAAAGGTCATGAAATTTGATAAATGAGTCTTACGATATCCTGCCTAAGATGACCATGTCATGCATATGGTTGAATTTATCATGTATCTCACACAAAAAAGGCAATGCTTGATAAGCAGTTTTATTGGGTAATTACATTTTTTTTTTTTTTACATTTGCAAGTGAAGCAGATTGATTTCCATCTTGAAGTAATTTACTAACACATTATAAACTCGTCAAACGCTAACGTGGTAGAGTGCGCCTCATTTCCTGTTTACTAAATAATCCTTTGGCTCTCTGCTTTGTGTCTTTCAGGTTGAACCTGGAATTGTTCTCTGCCAGGGACGTCATGGAGCCTGGCGTCAGAGTCCTTCACCTGAAGGAAAACATTGCCTCCTTGGCTCGGCTTCTTGCAAGTACAAGCCATGGCGGATTCCCAGTGGTCTGCAGGCCCAAGCCAGACCACGCAGAGGTGTTCCAGGGAACTATTAAAAGGTAAAAATGCTATCAAATTGATGTCATGTGATGTTTCTGGCCATTTATCAGATTATTTTTTTCTTTAAGCATCTGTTTGTGAAGTTTATTTGGAATGGATATGGAACTTGTTCCTTCTTTCTTTAGCATGAACAGCAGGTGTCCTTTAAAGAAAGGACCTAGGTCTTTTCTAGTACAATGTTATCTATTGCATCAGGGTTTTATTGAAACAGCCCCAATGAAATGATCTTATGGGAACTGTAGAAAAAGGCAAAATTGCCCTCCAGACCCTTAAAGATTCAGTGGAAGAGTAATTTAAAAGGATTTGAATCTAGTTACTCATGAAACGTCCCATGCCAATTCAAAGCTGGCCCGCTCTTCCCAATTTTTTTCATTTTATTAGTGTATGCTTTTACAGGAAATGAGTTAGCATAAATCATATCACAGATGAGATAAGCAACAAAGTCACTGGAAGTAACATGCTAGGGTAAACAAGAATTAGGCTAAAGGAATCCTTGCCACACAGAGAACTCTCAAAAGGCATATAAAATCTCCTGATAAATGAAGTATTTATGATACTGTATTTCATACGACTAAAAGAGTGAATTCATCCTTTCAGGAAGGTATCTTAAGACTGCCCTTTGAATTGTGGGTCATGAGTGGGCGAGACAGTGACCCAGTTTCCACCTTGAGTATCCTAGAGGAAAGGAGAGGATGCATGTGCAACTCCTACTGCACGGGAGTTCACTCAGCAAGGGCCCATGAATTATGCTTCCAATAACTGTAATGCAAACACGTGGCCAGCTTGGTATTGTAATATCATCATCTTTCATAATTTGCATGGCGTCTCTTGTCCTGAATGACTGTAGTATTCTTACATCTTTTCTTGTAGAGAATTTTTTCCTCCACTAGTGGGTTAATGCCTTAATTGCGTGGCAGTTGGGACATATCAGTAAGCAAACAAGGATAAAAGTATTTTCTTCTGTTGATCTGGCGGGGGGGAAATGTTATCCGTACATCATCAGTGGAAATTTGGTTAGGACTTGTCTGCTTTATAACAAATTTTCAAGGATGAACCGCTGGCAGCTGGATCACAAGAACTTACCTCATTGTGATGTGGTCAGCTGCCCTTTTGGAGCATGACGACGGGAAGGGAGTGAATGTTTAATAAAAATTGTGAAATTGCTTCATTGACAAATCAAACAGTTTGTATGAGCGTTTTAGGAAGAGAAATATCTGCTTGGAATGAGAATCGTACAGTGGAAATCGTTAGGGTCACAGTGACCTGCAGGAGTAATGACATCAATAAGTGCAGTATCATATACTTGTATATGATATGTACACTTGTTCACTCACGGTGATGCTATCATAAACATTAATAAGAAGTGTGCTAAGGCACTAAAACCTAAATTTCTGAGTGGTATTCTGTAGTGTGCACCAATGTGAAGATATTATATCGCATAAACTAGTGTGCTTTTAGCTCACAGCTGTCCAAGGCAATAAAAGTAGAAAGCACCCTAACAACTGATACAGTCAAAGTTCCTTTTAAATTCAATTTCCTTATTAATTCACCAAATCACCTTGCAGTGAGCATCCCGGGCTGCTGAGTTTATGCAAATATCGTTGTGCTTTGTAATGCAGAGCAAAGCAAAAAGCGGGGATAGAAGGCTGATCATTAGCACATCCCCAAAAGAGGCATCTTTAGAGAAAAGCCGATGCTCCCTGACAATTCTGGTAGGTTTGTGGTTTGCTTAATCCCCAGAGCTCTTTTATCATAGAATCATAGAATCATAGAATCATAGAATCATAGAATGGTTAGAGTTGGAAGGGACTTTAAAGGTCATCAAGTTCCAATCCACCTGCCATGGACAGGGACACCTCCCACTAGAGCAGGTTGCTCAAAGCCCCATCCAGCCTGGCCTTAAACACTTCCAGGGATGGGGCATCCACAACTTCTCTGGGCAACCTGTTCCAGTGTCTCACCACCCTCACAGTAAAGAATTTCTTCCTAATATCTAATCTAAATCTCCCCTCTTCCAATTTAAAACCGTTACCCCTTGTCCTGTCACTACACTTCCTGACAAAGAGTCCCTCCCCATCTCTCCTGTAGGCCCCCTTCAGGTACTGGAAGGCTGCTATAAGGTCTCCCCGGAGCCTTCTCTTCTCCAGGCTGAACAACCCCAGCTCTCTCAGCCTGTCTTCATAGGAGAGGTGCTCCAGCCCTCTCATCATCTTTGTGGCCCTCCGCTGGACCCGTTCCAACAGGTCCATGTCCTTTCTATGTTGAGGACTTCTGTTAGAGCCTTAACAGGGGTGAATGAAAAAGTTTGTTTCCCTGTCACTTTCAGCATAAATGAGCTGTTGTTAGACTGTTTTGAGTAAAAGCAAGATAATGTTTTAAATGGTTTACAAAGCAGCAGCAGATTGCTGTTTTTGGCCAGTGGGTTGCTCACTCCAGCAAAACCCATACAGAGAGGTTGTCTGGGAGCAAGCATTGCGTTCTGGGGTGCTCTGAGAACAACCCTTCTTGCTCCAGTGCGTGCCCAGCAGCCTGAGTACTTGCCTGATGGGTTCTGTGTGCCTTGTCCCCAGTGGGGACCACGGGTGACTGTCGTTCAGCTTTTCTCACCAACAGCAGGAAAGGAATGCTCTGCAGCCATCCTCTGAAACAAGCCTCCAAAAATGTGATGTGTCATGGAATTAGTGTATTCATAACCATAACTACTTAGGATTCAGGTTTTCCGTCTCACTCATAAAATTACAGCTCTTGCAGCACGTAACTGTTAAGACCAGGATGAGAGATGCTGTGAACTCCTTAAAGGAGAAGGGGGCTGTTCAGCCTCTTATGAGTTCCCTTATGAGAACCCTACGAGTTCCAATGCAATCCCACGTGGAGGTGACATGGCCACAGGCAGAAAAATGATAAGTTGCTTTTCCGTCTTATACATCAACAATGTTAAAGTGGAGGAAATGTAGCTTGCCTGGCATGTTTTATAAAAAAGGTGGATTGGGGAAGATGCAAGAATAATTGCCATGATGTTTTTCTTGAGAGTTGCCTTGGGCATTATTATTCGTTCTCGATTATTATTTTTTTTTTCCTAGTACAAAAGTGTTTAAAAAAGGGGGAAAACAAGCTAAGGAAAGGAAAGAAGCAAGCTGTCTACTAAGCTTGCATGAAGGCAGCAGCAGCTCATACTTCTTTAATAATGTTTCTTGTTTATACGTGTTTCTGTACCGTTTCTTCTCATGAAATAAGCAGGGATGAAACACTGTAAATTTGGACTGAATGTTAAAGTTATTCAGTACCTGCCCAGACTTGGGAACTGTAGTGATGACAGTTGCTGTACAAGGACACAGTGTTTTTATTCTGACCCTTTGAAGAGAAAAGGTCACTGTTAGCTCTTACAAAAGCAAGGACTGTGGCCAAACAATGTTGGCTGGGACTTTCATGGGCCTACAAATGCACCTCAGTGCTGGCCTGTAGCAAACACCCTGATACCCCAATTTTGTTTAAAAAAACCCCCTAACTAAAAAAACTAAACTCCAAAGTCTTCCAGATCTGCTTGATGGGGCTAGATTTCCCTCCTAATCTTTGTGATCTGGATGGTTACCCACTGGGGATCAAGATAGATCGCTGAACACTTTTTTTACATGGGTGACCTAAATCTGGAGCTGTTATCTTCCCCAGTTGAGTGAGCAGTAGAGACTAAAACAAAAGCAACTACTAAAGAAAACTCCTTGGCTTTAAAATTGTTAAAGAGGAAGCAAACTGTAGCTGAGAAGCAAGTTTCCAAAACAAAGATCTCCTTAGAGTAATACTTTTGACACTTTGCCATAGGCAGCGCTCTGTGCATGCCTGGGAAACCCTCGCAGAATTCGGCTTGAAGAACGAGTGGCTGGGGAACTCGATGCACAGCATTGAAGGGGATCATCGACTTATTGTGTGCAACACAGAGGGTTGAGGGACTGACTTCATTTCTCCCACAGTAATGATGATACTTGCACATCGGAATAAAACAAGCTATTCTTCTGCGCTGCAGCTGAAATGCCTCCCCCGTCTGCCCCCAGCGGCTGCAGGAAGGGAGCTGGGCTGTTATTTATGTGTTAGCCCAGAGTCTGCTGAGAGCTATAAATGTCATGCCCTAAATGGCATGCCCTCCTGGCTAGGTGGAATTCATTCTTCAGAGAGACCTGAGGATAGGACCACTGCCTGCCTTCCCAGGAAGTTTCTGCCAGAGACACTGCGTGAGGCTGTAAATGCATATTGAGGAGTTGTTGGGAGGTCCCCTGGCTCTCTCTTGCATTGGCTGCTCTAGTCTGTGGCTCCAGATCCTTCTCCAGTGGGAAAAGATAGAGTTATGCTTCTGCCTAATTTCTGTAAGACCAAAACTGAAAAAAGAGCTCTTTTTTTCGCTTCCACATATGTTACAATGTACTGGTGTAGGGCCATTGTGGGGCAATGAAGTGGTTCTTTGACATGATGAAGAGATTAAACACATCATCACTTGTGTTTTGCTGCTCCATCTTCTTTGCCAGAGGTTACTTTATAATGTAAACCACAGCACAAACAGAAGACATGGAGGATTTGAGGAGGAAAGCTGTAGGTAATGCATTTCTTTTACTTGGCTGTGGACATGGCCGGGATACGACATGGAGGAGGATGATACCTCATGGTCATCAGTGACATCTTTGCTGCCACGCTGTGCATCCTTCCATGTGTGATCACTTCCCTCCTTCTCTGGAGACATTCAAAACCCACCTGGACAAGTTCCTGTGCAACCTGCTCTAGGTGGACCTGCTTTGGCAGGGGGGTTGGACTAGATGATCTCCAAAGGTCCCTTCCAACCCCATGTGATTCTGTGATTCTGCGTGTGCGACACGCAGGTACTCTCTGATTCCATCCACCAGAATGGATGACAACGTGCTCTCTACCTAGATGCTGTTTTTTTTTCCTGAGACACTGTTTATCCCTTATTATAGGTAGGTTTCCTGCATATTTGTGACTGATGAATACCCATGTTCCTCCCAGGGACTG
>KZ507123.1:5327-22533 GCA_002844005.1 Limosa lapponica baueri | reverse complement strand
AGAAGTGGTGCAGAGAGGCAGAAGCTGGAGCACTGCCCGGCAATCTTCATTTCTGCCTTGGACACAGCTACGAGACAATTTTCCTGGAGAAACTACTGGGCTGACAAATACCACTGAGTAGCCTGTTTGGGAATTTTACCATAACAAATATCCCATTTTGTTGATGTCTGAACCTCTTAGATCTGAACCCTACATAGCTCTCCTGTCGTAAGGCTGAAGGCTGGATTCCCTGTTTTTGCCTTTGCACTCTTACCTACACAGCTGTTAGCCATTACTTTGCATTTTGTTTGTCTGTCTTTTAGCTGGAGTAAATTTTTTTTTTCCTTGATTTAATTTGATTGGGAGAAAGTAATTATGCACAATATCTCAGACTGTAAGCAGACTGTAGAGAATATATCTGTCTAAGCAGAAATGGGTAAAACTTGGTTTTCTGCTACTTCTGCACAGGATGTGACATTTCTGGAATTGTGCCTGCATTTTTGTGTGTATTTTTTCACCTAGGAAACCCCATTTCTTCCCACCCATCAAGTTTACTGAAACGTCAGCATTTGTGGTTGATGGAAATTCTTATTTTTGGGCCAAAAAGAAATTTCAACAAAAATATTGTTGGTAAAGTTGTCAAAAATCCCTGTAGTTTACCATGTTTGTTTGAACTGTTTTATGGCACATTTTGATATGCTATATGGGAGTGTAATGACTATGTTTGAGCCTTAGTCAACCTAAGTTTGTATGATACAAAAGTGAAGTGTCCAGAGTGCCTAATTCCTGTTTCCGGAAAAAAGTTGGGAATCTAAGATCCTTTCAAAACATGGAACTTTGTGCCCTAAATCAGAAAAGAAATATATTCAAAAGCTGTAGTCTTCGTGTAGTTGAAAAGTTACTTTTTCAGAACATTTCAGAAATGCCTAGTGACTGAAAGCATGGCTTCCCATCTGAAGACACTTCAAAAGGTCTAATATTCTGGAGAACAGATTTTATCCCTTTTAAAACAAAGCTTAATTCCTTCTGAAGGTTTTGTTCTGAAAGGTGAGTTAGAGCCTGCTCCTCTGTGTGGAATCACACAAATAGCTCTGAGTTTTGTGAGCTTTCCTGAGCAACGTGGGGCTGGCGGGAGCCAAGCTGCAGGGGCCGGCAGAGCACGGCATCGCCGCTGCCACTCTCCCGGCGAACCCCGCGGGACTCCATCGCTGGATGCGGAAACTTACTTTGGTGGGGCTGGGAGTGGTGACGAGGATGCTGGGGGTTCCATCTTTCCACTTCAGAAACTCAGGGGAGATATTAAGCAGCCACTTGATTCAGCAGCGACCTCCCCGCTCTAATTCTCGCCCGAAGGATGTCCATGACTAATGGAGCCGAACTGCCGGAGAGCTGCACCTGAGAGGAGGATTTCTGCCTCAGGTTAGTCCCCGGGCCGGAGTCAGAAGAACTGCCAGTGGAGGGAGCCAAATTACATTTCTCTTGGCAAGATTGATTTTGCTGCTGCTCCTGCTCTGCTTCCTCCGTGGCAGGGGGAAGGCAGGTACAGAACAGCCTGTACTCACAAACCTCCTACTCCCCGGTCCTGCTTTAATCGCCCGGCTTGTAAACTGGTATGGGAAGGGAGGTACTCGGCTTTCCACAATCAGACGACATGGCAGAGCAGCTGTTCCCAGTAACAATAATGACACTATTGCTGAGACAAACATTTTCACGATGATGCATGGGAACACTAAATCCAAACCACATTGTTTAGCTAACGCATGCTTTCACTCCGCTAAAGGGGAATGTCACATAACTGAAAGTAAATTGAAGAGATCAGAGTTTAGAAAATATGACAAAGTTGAAAACTTAAAGCTGTATTACACAGTAACATCCTTTAGCAGAGAAATCATTGATCCAAAGTGGTGTGTGTATGTGTATTTTATGGCAGTTTATTAGGTACGACTCGCCCCTGGTCAGTCCAGTGAACAGAGACTGTTGTGAGTCAGGAATGCTTTCTGCCAAGCGCTCCAGTAGAACCGAGCACAGCATATTGATACGTGCCGTGGGAAAGGAGACCTATCAACATATCACAGAGATGTCAGGCTGTAGGTATGGTTTCTGGCATTTTTCTTTAATCTGCCCTCCCAGTTGGGACTAATGAAACACTGCTCCCAAGGCGTGTGCAAGCAGAGAGTCCACAGACACTTGTTTAATAAGGCAATACCTTTATTTTCCTCAGCAAGTGGAGAAGTACTTGCCTTCAGTAAGCAATGCAGTGCAACAGCTTAGGGACAAATGGAAAGCTAAAGACAAATTGAGACCCGAAACATTTAATTCATAAATTAATGACTGAGCTTAGTGATATCTACCTTAATATTGCGACAGCCTTTGCTGCTGGCACTCTTGAAATAACTGGTATAGATTTGAAAGCTTCTTGGAGAGCCTTTTCCTTCTGGCACTGTTGTGGAGAGGTTGCTAAGTTTAGATCACAGGAATGCAAAGTTACTCAATCAAACACAGAAGTCTGCAAAGTTCATGCAATAAATGGAGATAAAAATGAGGTTTTGTTTCTTACTAGTGGATCACGGACAGCTTTCCCCCTTCCTCCTCCCTGCGGCTTTGCTGTAAGTTCTGAGCAATGGTGATTCTACCAGGCCTGATCAAAGCTAGAAACACCGTTGGCAGTGGTTTGAAGGCTGCGTCTAAACTCAGCCAGCAAAGAAGAGAAAAAAAAAGGGGAGGGGGAGCACATTACCGACTTGGACACTATTTTTAGGTGTGCAGACTAGGGAGCTGACGGCAATATCAAAGTGTTTTTGTGATTACTTGGTTTTCATGTGAGAGGGTAGAGCCTGTCAGCACGTTGTTTGTTTTTACTGTCCGGACTTCTGCTTTTGAAAAGCTGATCCAGTTAATTTCAATGATACGCTATGCAGTAATCTTGCCTATTAAAATAAATGGAATCCAGTGCTTTCAACAAAGCCTTTGACATTATGATCCTCCCATGTATTGTCAGGGTCCCGAGGCATTGCAGCTCATGAATAACACAGATGGAGGAGGGTTTATGGAGTCTGTGGCAGTGGTTTTATTTTGTATCCAAAGTGTGAAACTTTTCTTCCACAGAACATTATATGATACCTTTAAAATTAGTAGGCCTGCTTGGCCATACAAATAGTGGTGCAGGTGCTGTAGGACTTTGTGACGAAGTCCTTTGGAGGGAAAACTGGAGTGTTGCAGAGGCTGTGTGCTAACTCAAAAAGCTAAATTGAAAACGTATGCAGCCTCGCTGCAGCATGTGGGTGGCTTTTAGGCAAGTGCAGAGTGTTGTTAAATGTCGAAATCAAATATAGGCATGGGGAAAACTGGTGTGTGAATGGAAAGACTGATCACATACTTGTCCTGTCGTTTAAATGTGTGGTAGGTTCCTCTGAAATTGGAAATCTGCCTGGTAACAAGCTAGCTTGTAGGAAAATACAAATCTGATCTTAAGTCTTCATCCTTTTCTAAAATCTAGCCTTTCTTTAGGTTTGAAAGGCTAAGTTTGCATTTGAAATTTATTTACAGTTGCCTTTGTATTTTCATGTTGAGGCTGTGGACTAAATGTCTGCTTATTCACCCTGATGATGGTGCCCATAAAACCAGACCTCTGACAACTCAAGTAATGAATATTAACCTCAAAACACAGCTCTGAGGTGGAAGAAATCCTTGTTTTGTAGATCTGAAAATTGAGGTACAGAGATTAAACATTTATTCAGCATCCTTTGAAAGGCTGTGGCATGGACAGGACTTGATCTTTGTTCTGGAAAACCTCAGTCCAGTACTTGATAATGACCTTTTTATCATCTTGTAGGTAAAATGCCAGAAATTCCTGCAAAGCTTCTTCTTGGTTTGAAGAATAAAATATTAAGTAAACAGTAATGATTTAGGCTGCCTAACCTGAAACAACCCTGTAACCCTGAGATTTTGCTGTGAAAGACGAGGATTTGGTGGACTTTAAAACAGTTCCCGGTATGTGATGATCTAGTCCTTGTCTACCGTCTAGGTCACCATATGCAGAATACTCCTTTTTGCCAGTTAAAAAAAGGCACAATGCTATTTGAAGTCAAGGAAGATGCATTTAGTGTACTAGCAGTTATCTTACCACGAGCATAATGTAACAACTATTCTTAAATAGAATTTATATTTTACAGTAAAAAGTTTATCTCATTGTGCCCTTTTGGAAGCATTGCATATTTCTGTTAGAACTTCTGCTGAGAGCAGAGCAATGATCAATCCCTGCAAAATCTGCTAAACACTCCTTTCATTTTGACCGCTGTGAAAGCCGAAGGTGCTTAGCCGAAGTCTTAGCTGGGGCAAGTTTTCAAAACCTTGTTGATATTGTAAAATAATTTACACCAGCCAGGTATCATGATGAAGAAGGACCACGAAGGGTTTCAGGGTACTATATTTGGTTATTTTCATTTGGAATTTATTGTTCCTGTTACTGTTCTTATGTTATCATTTTTTCAAACTGACTAACATCAATCAAAATTTAACAATTGATGTCATTGGGTTTTAAACATGTCTGAGAGAAGCCCTGCAACAGTAGATTTTTAATGCATGGAAGGGACATTTGTTTTATTCTGCTCAGAATACAGTAATCACTGGTCCCCACTGAGTTGGATATTGGCCCAAACATCAGATATAATCAGCTGAAGATTAAAACGAATGCAAGTACCCTTGATAGATTAATGCAGGAGAAATAAGGCTAAAGCTTTCTGAAGCAAGCTAAAATGATGCTTCAGGTTCTCTAATCCTCTTTCCTCCCCCCAGCCCGCTGTGTAGCTATTTTATCCATTCAGTTTGGAAAGAATCCTGCCCTCCATGCTTTTGCCAGTGATATCACCTTTTAATCTTCCTTCTGTTCATTTGCAGCTACTTTGGAGCTGCAGTTCCTTTCATGTCACTCCCCCAGTATTTAGAATTTGTAGTTTTCTCAGATAATTGGCCATCTTGACAAGACGAGTGACACAATCAGCTGTCAGATACTTTTCATTCCTGACTTCCATGCCAAATCTGACATGTGGATATTGGGATAATAATGTGTTATCTTAATTAGGTGTATCTTCGTGACGCATGTTTTATAACAGATAGAGCATATGAAACTACTGCAATGCCTTGCCAGGGTATCTTTGAAATGAGATTCCCTACTTAAGGGTTTTCTTCCTTCTTAAATAAATAAAAAGTAAACGAACAATTGCAGAGTCCAAGTCTGAATCCTAGCACTTCCTGTTAAACCTCACAAAATAGTGCAAGAAACATGTTTGGTCTGCTTTCTAAGGCTTGATGATGTGATAGGAAGGATGTTGTATGTAACATCAAAGAGTGGTGTTGTTATACCTCTGAAGCATGACTTCTGGAAGTCCAAGTGAAATAATGTATGTTCATTTTTCTCCTGAATATGGCAGTTTTTAATAGGCTTGGATTCTTATCAGAAATGTTCATTGTGTTTGCATGTGCTTTTTTTTTTGACTAGCCAAATTTCTCTCACACTTCCCAAAGCCCCGTTAAGTGACTCCCTGCTGGGTTTAGTTAAGAGTGGTGCCGAGCAAACTGCAAGCTGCCAAAACTGGCCAACAAACCACTGGTGATGAGCAAATGTTTCTGCTCTGTCAGCTCATGGTCAACGTTGCTGTTTTTTTAATTTTAGGCTATGATGTTCAAGTGGAAAATAGTGAAGTCTGGACTATGGACAGGCCTGAACGGTGTTTTGGATCTGAGCGTACAGAGTCTGGCAAAGGATCAGGGTGGATGATAACTTTTGCACTTGATGTCTATATATTCATGTTAGGATTAAAGTCTTGAGAGTTTTCCTGGCCCAGTGATCATCTTTGAAATTGATTTCTTGGAGCTGTGCATGATGATTTCGGAGCGGAATTTAGATCTGTGTATTTATATCTCATGTAGAACAGTTACAGACCTGTTTGGGAAAGACCATAAAATGTGAACCTTTAGAGCGCCCTGCAGAACAAAGTGTGTAATGCATCAAATGTAATTCACAGGGCATGACTGGATGAATTTCTTCTCCATGTCCTCTGCTGTAGTGAAAATGTTATGAGTATATTGTGTTTTCCCTCCTTTCCTCCCCCAAATGTAGCCTGAGGGGAATAGATCCTGCCTGTTGTAGCATGCCTATGCTGTTCCTTTTAGTGTGTTCTCATGATTGTCCTCAAACCCAAGTCCATTAATTGTCTATGTGACATGTCCATATGCTGGCATGCACATGGCAAGAGGCTGAGGGCAAGCCAGTGACTTTCCCAGGATGGGAGATGTGAACTTGGGGCAAAGTACTTCCTCAGTGGAGCTTTCTCAGCGGTTAGTTCTGCTGCAGCATTGCGCTCTCCTTAGTAATCCAAAAGAGATTTTATGAAAACCAAAGCCAGTCAGATATTAAATGGAGAGAAATAAAGTTCAGTATTTATGAAGGATACTTAATTCCTTGTTTATCCTGTGAATGGGATGTGCTTTAAATGTGGGAGAAGATGACAGACTCCTACTATTCCCAGCTGTGCCAGTGATTTTCTTCAAAACTGTTTTGGTTTTTTTTCCCCCCAAGTTCTTTTCACTCAGGTCTTC
Source organism: Limosa lapponica baueri (assembly GCA_002844005.1). Classification (NCBI taxonomy): domain Eukaryota; kingdom Metazoa; phylum Chordata; class Aves; order Charadriiformes; family Scolopacidae; genus Limosa; species Limosa lapponica. Next base: position 15,957 of record KZ507123.1, on the reverse strand, counting down.
ACCTGTAAAAGGATGATACCTATATCCCAGCCATGGGCATAATTACTTATAAATCTCATTGAGAATCATAGAATCATAGAATGGTTAGAGTTGGAAGGGACCTTAAAGATCATCAAGTTCCAACCCCCCTGCCATGGGCAGGGACACCTCCCACCAGACCAGATTTCTCAAAGCCCCATCCAGCCTGGCCTTAAACACTTCCAGGGATGAGGCATCCACAACTTCCCTGGGCAACCTGTTCCAGCGCCTCACCACCCTCACAGGAAAGAATTTCTTCCTAATATCTAATCTAAATCTCCCCTCTTCCAATTTAAAACCATTACGCCTTGTCCTGTCACTACACTTCCTGACAAAGAGTCTCTCCCCAGCTCTCCTGTAGGCTCCCTTCAGATATTGGAAGGCTGCTATAAGGTCTCCCCGGAGCCTTCTCTTGTCCAGGCTGAACAACCCCAGCTCTCTCAGTCTGTCTTCACAGGGGAGGTGCTCCATCCCTCTCATCATCTTCGTGGCCCTAGAATCTTAGATGAGAGACCAAGGCTGTATCTGCATTAAAAAAATACGTATTTCAAGACTGGATCTACAGAGCTGACTGTTTCAGGAGAAAGGGGACTGCTCTGCAATGCTAACCAACTCATGGGAGGTAGAGGTGATGGGATAGTTTCCTTCAAAAGATTGCTCCTGATCTGAACTAAAATGCGGAGGTAGATGCTCCCAAAGTATCTTGTTATTAAGTTGGAGAAAAGATGGACTATATTAAAGACCTGAAATGTGTGAAACTCCAGACATTGTAATATGTCATATTGGAAACTAGATTAATGTTACAACTTCATGTGTGAGAGCTCAATGGCATTTCATAATAAGTTTACTTTTTTTTTTCCCCAGTCTTTATAGTTTTTATCCAGTCTCATGAAATGCAGGACAAAGAAGTACAGAATGGTGAAGGGGAGACTGTTTGGAAAGAAAATAATAGACTGGCAAATAGCCTGCTGGTCAGGGCAGCCAGCGGGAATGGGGGGACCTGGTTGTACAGATCCTTGTTTATTCAGCATGGAACCCCTCCAACAGGAGAAATTAAGACATACCATGTGTAGCCACTAATGTGCTCATTATGAAGGAGAGTGTGGAGAAAGGGCTTGAACCCAGTTCTTCCATATCCTGTCCCTAGGGAGGGGCACTAACCACCAGCTCTTGGAGCTGGCAGGCACATCGTCTTAGTGTAAGTCCTCTGCTGCGGAGTGCTAATCCCACTTTGAAGCAGACTAATCTTTCCCAGGAGACATTATGTTAAAACTAGTAAATTTCTATAACAAGTTTTGGTTTGAACAAATCAATATTTTTTAACACGGACATATTTATTTGAAATATTCCCAGCTTAAGCTTGGTGTTCCAGTCACAAAGGCCACTTTGTGCCTCATTAGTATTTCTCTGATGCCCTCATGAAGATTGTGTGTCTGCTCTTCTCTGGGTCCCTCAAGCACATTGTTTAGTAGTGTGTTGCACATCTGTACTACTGTAGTAGCTCCTAGTTGTAATCGCACACCAGGGCTAACATGATACTAAGTACGTTGCAAAACAAAAAGCTTTGTGGTGGTCCCCAAGGTGTTTTTTATCTAAAAACAAGTTAAACGACTGGAAGTGGATAGTGTATATGGAGTGTGTGTGCATGTAAGCAATGAAACACTAAGATATAAATGATAATTTGTAATATATTGCTTGTCAAGGCTTTTTATGTGTGGTGCAGAAGGGGAGAACAAAGGGAAGTTTTGAAATGATGTAATAGTTGATAAAGATATCCATTTTCGCATGACTAAGCAAGAATATTAAATGCCTTAATGAACTCTAGAGTACAGTACTGTGGCAGAAGTTTTCACTGATGATTAAAATATGGCATGGATTTTTGGCAGATCTTGTGTTTGAATGTAAATGTTACTTAAGAAGGATGTGGGAAGAAGCAACAGTCTATCTACTTATATTCAGATAATTGTATTTGCTTATTAGTTGTATTGTCTTGTTGGGCGCAAACTAGACAGTGAATGAGCTGTTCCTGCCAAGCAGGTTGATCCAGGTCAAGAAGAACATGTAGGATGTCCTATGATCTAATTAGCCAAACCTAAACCAGAAAACACCTGTGTGATGCTGCTATTGCTGGTGGAAATATAGGAAGGAGAAATATGTGGTCAGCCCATTAATTCTCTGTCCATCATATATCTGATGGTAAAGCATTGTGTGATCGCTTTTGAAAATTTGGCCCTCATAATGAATGTAGTCCTCTTCTCTCCCTCTTTTGCGTCTTATTTCTTTGTTAACCTTAGGTTAGAGCTGTGCATGCTGCTGGAGAATGAGCACATCTTTGAACCAGAGACAAACGATGATACTTTTTCCTCTTCTCATCCTCTCTCCTATGAGAAGGTAACCTCTTCTCTTTCAGTTCTGTCCTTGTTTAGTCAGCATCTGTATTCGGTGGTTTAGGATGAGCTCTCCATGACCAAAGAGGTGATACAATCATAGAATCATAGAATTGTCTAGGTTGGAAGGGACCTAATATATGCAGTTGAGATAAACAAGTGGTCAGGTATGATTTAAATTAAAGGATGACCAGAGACCTTCCAGGGACAGCAGAGTCGGAAAGTTGTGCAAGACTGCTGGCAAAGAATTTCCTTGCTTTGATAGGCTGTTCCAATCTTTTCTCTCTCAACTTCTCCTTGGATAGCAGAATTATTATAATATTTAATTCTGTATGGGGATAGCACCTCTCTGAATGACGAGTGTTTATAAAAGCTTTCAAACTTGAAAAGCATGTAGCATTCTTCCCTTTGATAGATGACTAAAGGATTTTTAGGAATAGTAAACATAAAGTGTGGTAGAAGAAAATCATGTGTTACCAAGGCAAGACTAGCAATGGAGGTTTGAGCAATTTATAGAGTCACAACTGGAGAGTCAATGTATATTAATGAAGCTTGGTCTGCACATGGACATCTGGCTGGCAAAACAATGTTAGGAAGGAACAGGACAATTACGTATGGGATGAGGTGCCAGGATACAAACAGGTACTCCTATGGAAGAGGGCTGAAGCTCAGCTGCCAGTTTTGTTGCATTTTTCTGCACTATGCTATCATGTAATTATCACTTAGTGTGTGAATTTTCACAGCCGGAAAAACCTCACTCCTAAGCCAATCTAACTCACATTGTCTTCATAGAGATATTGTTACACTAAAGGAAAAAAATCCTTTTGTACGTAAGGAATGTTTTATTTTAAATAGCTAATTTAAGCCTTACTGGCAAAATAATTTGTAAAGTTTGGTCAAGCTCTGCCAGTGTAGCTCTGCTAGAAAACTTTCTCTTAAGAGAGTCAAACTGGAAAGCTTTTGAACCGTGGGTTCTAACGTGCAGCGCAGAAGGAAAGAGAAATGGATTCTTGCCTATTCCAGATAACAGTGGAGAAGCTGCCCGATCTGTCGCGCCTAACCATGCTGCTGAATCGCTACGCTACAGATCCACAGTATCAGCAACTCTTCATCAATCTGGTAAGACTGAAGCCAACTCTAAAAACAAACATTTCCTCCATGAACAATGTGTTTGTTATATTTTCTCATTTGTTTATGATGGCTGTGTCAGCCGCACTGATTTACATAAACACTGCCAATCCTGGGACGTTACATTCTCAACAAAAGTAGCTGAGTACAAACAGCATTCCGAAGTTTTAATTCATATTGTATAAACATAACAGATGTTGATAAAATGAGCCAAAAAGAAAATACAACAAAGGAGACCATTTCAAGGGGACTTTTGATTAAAATACATTCCAGATTGACAAAATGATACAATGTTAATGGAATAGATCATTTAAATGTCATTATTTGGCTCTTATAGTCCTATAAAGCAAATATAAAGCAACACTTTTGAGATTTTAGGCTCCATTACGGTACAGTGCCTATACATCAACTTATAAATAAAGCTATATTTCTTTCCCCTTTCCCTTTTTTTTTTTTTTTTAATCCCTGCTATGACATTGCCACATTTATTTCCTAGATGCTGTACTAAAATACTGGGTCCAAAAGCAATAATGTGTTTGGTATACTGAATAAGGCCTAAAATAAATACGTTATAAACAAAATAAATGTACTTTCTGCCTTGGTGAATTTCCAGTCTATAGCATTGAACCTGAGTTGGGGGGACACAGGGAAATCCAAGCCAGAGAGCCTAATTCACATGGGTTTTATTAAAAAAGATATAAAATCTGCTCCTGTTTACTCATGTGTAAAGAAAACAGGACTAAGTTTGAGATCCACCTAGTCTGAATTCCTTGCTTTGAGAATAGCTAGAAAGAGTGAAAAGTTTAAAAAACCCACAATGCTCCTAATATCCTGTTATCTAGTTTGGTTTAAGAGTTTCCTTTTAATAGATGGGAGAAACTGAGGTGGAGATAGGATGCATGGCATTCCAAAGTTCAAGAGGAGGTCATACATAGGAGTAGAAGCCAGCTCAGCAGAGACCCAGTCTAGCGCTTGCACCATTGGGCCACGCAACTTTTTTGTTATGGGAAAACTATTGCACTCAATTAGGTTTCACATCGATACCTAACTTTTTAGTACCAGGCGTGATATGTGAAGCACAAAGTTTAGTATTTCTTCCTACAACTCGTTATTATCACTCATGAAAGCTTGTTTCTGATATCCACAGAAATATCCATTGTGAAGTTCTTGGGTTTAATGATTTCCTGTTCCACAGCAAAAATGTATGTGGTACAGAGGGAGGAAACCTTTCTACCTTTATTTTTTTTTCCTCCTTATGTCTTTGAATGTCTTGTCAGTCCTGTAAATGAAAGAGGGGGGAGAGACTTGTCGCTTTATACTGTGCATTTATTTGTATTATTTTCTGATGTCTTTGTTTCATTTTTCCTCTGTCCTCTAGGACAAGAGGAAATGGCCTCAAGTTGCGCCAGGGGAGGTTCAGATTGGATATTAGGAAAAATTTTTACACTGGAAGGGTTATTAAGCCTTGGAATGGGCTGCCTAGGGAAGTGGTTGAGGCACCATCCCTGGATGTATTCAAAAGATGGGTTGATGTAGTGCTTAGTGACATGGTTTAGTGACGTGTCTTTTTGTTTTTGTCAGAGTTAGGTTGATGGTTGGACTAGATGGTCTTCCAACCTAGACAATTCTGTGCTTCTGTGATTTTGTCTGGGGAAGCGTACACTTGGAAAGCGTAATACACCTCCTTTGACAGAACTGGCCAAGTCATAAGAAGGATAGTGTAGAAGTGTGTGAAAAGTAAAAACTTAGTGAACACCTATATAATCTATAAAGGCCAGCTTGGTTAACAATAAAACAGTCTTTAGCTCTGTTCCTATCCAGAAACAGTTACAGCCCTCGTAGTTTTCAGTGAGCAGAGTTCAGTACTCTTCTTCTCGGAGCCATATGATTGTTTTCTGTCCTCTTCCTCGCAGACTATGTTTCTATGTGAATTGACTTTTATAAGCATTTACTGCGAAATATTACAGGATGTCACAAATGGCTGTGTAATGAGATAGCAGCTATAAAAAAATCTTAAGACTTAATAAATATTGGGGTCACCAATTATTTCCAAGTAAAAACTCAGACTATATCAGTGGGGCTTAACTTTCCTTTTCTAGCCTGTGAGATTTGGGTACATTCCAGTCATAATAGCTTATTTAGAGTGAACCTGATGGTTTACCAAAAAAGAAAGTGGTTTTTTACTATGGTATTTCCTAATGTTTTAGGTATAATTGGGGATGGGGAAGAGCGAGAGACTAACTAATGTTCTTACTGGCTTCTGTCCCTCAAGCCTCCTACCTCTCTTTCCCTGGCCTCCTTCCCATCCCTGTGGCCAGGGATACATTCATGCTTTTGTGTTTTCCCTATGTCTTCTCTCTTTGCCTTACAGGAGCCATACATAAATAAATCGGCAATGTCAGTCCAAGCTCATTTCTCCCTGCAACGCACCTATATCATCTTTCGCACCCTGGGGCTGCGCCACCTCACTGTTGTTGACCAGCAGAACCGAGTGGTTGGGGTGATCACCAGGAAGGACCTGATGCCTTTCCCACTGGAGGAGAAGCTCAGGCTCCAGCTGGCACCACAGAGCCCTGATGCAGGTGAGCAGACCCTGGATTCAAGGCCATGGATGCATTCTTAGGCTTTGTCGCTTCTTTTTGAGGCCATGTTCTTCTTCAGGAAAAAAATAATCAGACCTTTTCCACTTGATTCCTTCTGGAGAAGAGATGCTTAAAAGCTGTTGTATCTAGACATGTGGGATTGTAGCCCAGACCTATGTCTCTTCAGCTGTTTGGTGATTGCAAAATTCATTAATTTAAATGCTTGTGAGACAAAATAAGAATTCATGCATTTATGGAAGATGTACATAAAATCAGATGTGAAGGATGGATGCCAAGAACACTTTTGTCACACTGTGTCTACGCATCCCAATGAAAAAATGTCATGACCCTTAGTAGCAAAGTTGTGTCTTTCAGTGAGGACTAAATGTTCAACCTCTGAGTATCTGCCTGTTAAGAAGGAGAATGTTTCCATATCAGTGTTTTTATGTTGAATTATGTATATTTAACTGAGAGGAAATACTGCCTTGAGAGAGGTGGGCACCTGAAAGGAACAAGGGATTGACCTTTCTTATTGGCCTGTGTGTATTAGAAATTAAAAAGGAAAATTGTACGCAAGAGAGATATTGACTGTGGGGCTCCTGCCAAATTCCCATCACACTTCTCAGCGGGAGAAACTTTACATGCTTTTCTGTTGCCTACATTTTTTTGATTTTCTGCAACTCCTAGAATAGGCTCTCATTCTCTCCTTCCACTTGACACGCTAACATTTTTAGTTAAGTTCATGTGCAGTGAGGTATGGGGCAAACTCTAATAATGGGGAAGCAACATGATAAATTGTGGGAGTAGTTTTTGTGTATATAGCAGCATATTTACAAACTGAGCAAAAATGAAATAATTCTTCATGATTTTGGAGTCATACAATGTTTGAAGCCTTGGAAAATGTTGTTTGTTAATAAATTATCTGAACCACTTTTTGGATAAAGACACTTTTAGATTTCCTTCTATGACTTTGTAATTGATGTTTGATTTTGTTTTCTTAAATACCAGAGGGATTCCCACAGATTTGGATATTAAAATCAAACATGTACGAAGGAATCCACCACTATTACTGTTGTTATAATGAATACCAAGGAAAACTAGTAATAATTTACTGGTTATAAAAACTTGCCAAAATTCCTGAAAGTGAATTTCTGGTATTTGAATCATGCAGCTTTGAGTCTCCTATGAATCAAAGATGTGTTGGTTTTTCTCCTGTTTTCCCTGTTGGATCTTGTCTTTATTATCAGTAATGTTGCTTTTGTAGCACCACAGAAAATGCACAGCACTTTAAAACTGTCAATGCAAATAGCTGGCAGCCCAGGAACCTATGAAGGTACATGAGAAGGGCTCTTTAAATGGTCACTTAAAATATGTCGTATACAGGATGAGAAATACTTTGCAAATCATCCATCCAAGAGACATGGAGGTGGATGTTTATTTAGATCCTGTTACAGTTAGTAATCTTTTGTTCATTAGTTCACTAGTAAGGTCATTGTCACTATTGGTCTATGCCTTACCTGAGAAATGCAAAAGTTTTCTTGAAGGAATTACGGTTTGTGTGCAAGCAGAACAAGAGATCTAATCTAGAAACCCCTAGTGATTTCCCCTTAAGGCAGTGAGAATCTCTTCTTCTCTTGATAACCAAATCTGAATAACCTTGCCATGAATTTGCATTTTTGGTTCAAAGCCCATTGCTGATTTCCTTTTCCTTGATTTATTGAGTACACAAAGTATCACTCTTCTAAGACCCAAGTAATTTAATTTCTTCTTTGCTTCCAGTGTCTGTCGCTAAATGACTCAGTACAAACTGTAGTCGCGGGGGACTTTGCAGAGTACGAGGGCTGGAGATAGCCAGGATATCTGTAACTCATTACACAACTTTGAACTAGGCCCTTAAATGTTTGGCATATCATTTACCCTGCCTTTAAAGTTGGAACAATGATACGGATCCACCATAGTTATTGTGAAAAGTAAACGTCTGAAAAATATTATAGGAATATAAATTATTTATAATAATATTTTGTGCAGGGCAGTTATAAAAAGCAATGTGGGATTGGGTTTTTTTCCCCTTGTCAGTAACAAGTGGAATTTCTAAGGAAAAGTTCACACAATTTACATGGAACTTCTTGTAACTGTGTTGTGAGCTGAGTGGGGGATGGAAGCTGCATTTTTCCACACTTTATTGTCTAGTTCCATAGCTAGATGAGGGGTTTTTTTGGTAATAGATGTGAATTCATGAAGACACACCAAACAAGTGGCTCCCTTATATTCTGGACTCTAGCGTCAAATCTGTCTCATCACAAACCATAATAGCATAACACATATAGGAAAGTGCAAACAGATGAAATTTATAGGAAGCTTTTCATCAATACGTGACGCTCACAATCCTTATATAGGACAGATCTCTAAGGAGTGGCAGTAACAAGTGGACACATTGTTTGACTCTTTGACACAAGATACTTCTGTTTTTCTTCTCCTCTTCTTAAAGTAAGTGGTAAATGTTCTGCTATTTCTTCATATGATTTAAAATAAAGTCTATGTAATTACAGCAAAGATGCTGGGTTCATATGAAATACAGTTTGTTTATGACTTTTCACAATTTCTGAATACAAATCTCTGTGATAAAGAACTTCACAACAAAATTCAAGACACTGGCATTATTTTTGGTTTGTGCTATACATCTATGCCTCTTTCATCTCACCCTCCTTTATGATGGTGTTTCCCTAACACCCCTTTCTCTCTTAAACTGAAATATGGCTTTAAACATGGGCAGACTGAACTTTAGATCTAGGTTTCAACTTCAGTGATGCAAGATTCCCCCCACTCAATTAGAAGAAAATGCTGTCACATTAGAAACATTACACCATCTGCCCATTACACATCCCTATGAATGAGCACAAACTATTGCAAGAAGGTTTTTGTGGTATGCAGCTTTAATGTATGGTTTTACAGGTACCCTGTAATGTGCATGTTCTTATGCTAATGTATGTAATATTGGTGGTGTTTTTCCGGTCATGTGACACTGAAATACTTTAGAGTTAATTGCCTAGTGGTTTTAAACTGCCTGGTTTATCCCACTGTGGAACCTTTTAACACTTTCCTGTTTTCCAATTATTCTTGCTTACATTTTTAAATGGGATGTTGTCCTTTAATCACATTTACTGGCTGATCACGAATGGAAAAGCCTGAAGGAGGGAAGACAGATGAAGAAATTGCCAGTATATACTTCATACAAAAATGATGACTTTAAGGACGCAGGGACCTTGCTAAAGGTACAAGTAATGGGATATGGTCTATTTTACCTTAAGGCCTTGAGTCAAAAAGCTAAATGGGAATAGGAATGTAACTAGCTGTACTCTGTAAGAGTAGTGCCTGGAAAATCACTGATGAGGAAGTGCTGCAAAATGTTACTGTTGTCTCTGCTGCCCCTTTTCACATAGCTTCAGCTAACAGAGCTGTCAGTGTACCTCTGGAGATCATGAAATCACTTAATGAAATGAAGTGTAACCAGCTCTTTACTTAACTAGTGGTTAATTAAGTGTGACCATCAAGTGATGGGAACCATAGTAGTATACAAGGGAATGCTTGTTCATTCCTGAAAGGCCTATTAAAGCAAAAGGAAATATGTGATCAGCACAGTTGTCTGAATGTCTAACACGGTACGGCGTGGGAATGCCAGCATCAGAGTTCAAACACATGAGGAGTTACTGCTGCTTACTCGAGGTACCGAACAAACCAGAATAACCTACACTATGTGATTGTAATCAATGCCTAGCACACTTCTGAGGGGCCAAAGCGATGAAATGGTTGACTAGCCTGCAGTATCTCATTAAACTGGTGAATCTTGCTTGTCTGAGATCACAGATTGTGTGCAAAGACTCCATTGAGCCTATTCCTTACTCCACACCAGAGAGAAACTGTGAGGAATTACCAGTTTCTGCAAATTTTATTTTGAAGGGATTACAGAAAAGAATATATATTTGTGTGCAGTTTATATTTGCAAAGAGGTCTTTAGGTTTGAAGTCCCACAGCTTCTGCTGTGATGTTGCTATAGTCACCCCTCACGTGTGTGGTGGAGCTGAGATGTGGATATGAAGTAGCCTACTGAGGGTTGGAAAGTGATCCCGTCCCAAATCTAGATGGAGAACTTCAGAGTCCCTTTCTTCTCAATATCAATCTCTTACTTGTAAAGTGAACACAAAAGCTAGTACAAAGAGAAGGCATGGGAAGTTGTGTGACTCGCACGTCCTCTCACATTTCTCAGCTTTGATACGCAGGAGAGAAGCATTTCTAGTTGTTGATAAGGCTGTCCCTGGTTTACAGAGCAAAGGCACCCATGCAACGGGGAGGACTGTGAAGACTGTACCTATGCAGGACGCACTGTGGTCCCATATAAGTGCTCTGAAGGAGAACACAACCTGGAAGCCTTCCTGAGATGCACCAGGTACCGCTGGTCAACACAGCAGAGGGTGGGACCGCTGCTGAGTCTCTGCATTGTCAATGCAGAAAGTGTGG